>CM022303.1:85493642-85787962 GCA_011799875.1 Thinopyrum elongatum | reverse complement strand
CAGGGTGCATATGGTACCAGTGGCGTGGCACAACCGGAAGATGCACGCCCTTTAGTCCCGGTTGGTGCCACCAACCGAGACCAAGGTCCCTGCTTCCCGCCCTTTGTGGCTGCTGAAAAGCACCAACCGGGACAAAAAGCCTTGTGCTGCCCGCGTCGCGGCCAAAAGTTTAGTCCCACCTCGCTAGTTGAGAGAGCTCGAGAGTGGTTTATAAGCGCTGTTGCGCCCACTCTCTCGAGCTCCTCTCAACTGCGGGCTTTCGGGCCTAAACTCGCACTATGTGCCTGTGGGCCTACTGGGCCTGCTGCGGGCCTGAATCCTGGCCCATGGTTGGGTTTCTAGTCGTATTCAGGCCATGGTGGCCCACTAGGCGGCACTTTTTTTATTTTTATTTTTTTTCTTTGTTGCTTTATTTATTTTATTTTGTTTCTACTTACAACAAAATACTTATTGTTGCTATTTTTATTTATTTTATTTTATTTTATTTTGTTTCTACTTATTTATTAAAGTTTATTTTGTTTCTACTTATTTATTTTATTTTGTTTCTACTTATTTATTTTATTTTATTTTTTGGCTTTGATTATTTTATGAAAATTCTTTTTCTTTTAATGTTTTGAAGAGAAAATACTTTGATAATTTAGTTGCATAAATTTATATAATTTTAGTTTCAAAATACAAGAGTTTAAAAAGTTTTTAGTGATTCCTTTAGCTATTAAAGTTTCATTAAAGTTTTCTAGTTCATTCTTTTCTATTAGAGTTTCATCAAAGTTTTCTAGTTCATTCTTTAGTTTTTTATTTTTGCTATTTAGAGTTTCATAAAAGTTGAGAGGGTTACGGCAAAAACTGGATGCACTTCGTGTACAAAATGGAGCAATCTCTTTCGAAGTATCAGGGTTTACGGACGAAAACTCATCTGTTACAAAGGATTTATTTTTTGAACTATTTGAACTCAGACTTTTTGTGTGCTCAAAATGAACCATTCAAAGCAACATCATCAATTTTCAACCCTTTCTGACTTCATCTGTTATTTTTCATGCATTTACTGATTTTTTTGAGCTAAATGACCTGAATTGAAAAGCGCTTCAAATAACTCTGAAGAGGTTGAAAATTGGCATGATATCATCATTTCACCCACATAGAAGTGCAAAAAGTTGAGAGGGTTACGGTAAAACTGGATGCACTTCGTGTACAAAATGGACAATGTCTTTCGAAGTATAGGGTTTCGGAACAAAAACTCACCTGTTACAAAGGGATTTCATTTTTTGTACTAATTTGAACTCCAGACTTTTTGTGTGCTCAAAATGAACCATTCCAAGCCACATCATCAATTTTCAACCCTTTCTGACTTCATCTGTTTCACTTTTTCTTCGCTTGTGTCTTTGCTTATTGCGCTGTAACCATGGATATTCTTCATCGCTTAACAGGGTGCTTGGGTCAGCCTTGACTTTGAAGGGAGGAATTTCATGAAACTTTTCATAATCTTCAGAAATGTCGTCTTACCCTCACTCCCACGATGTCTTTTTCCCTGAAAAAACTATGTGGCGCTTTGGCTCATCGTATGATGTATTCGCTTCCTTATCTTTTCTTTTTCTCGGTTTGGTAGACAGTCCTTCACATAGAAAACCTGCGCCACATCATTGGCTAGGATGAATGGTTCGTCTGTGTACCAAGATTGTTCAGATCCACTGTTGTCATTCCGTAATGTGGTCTCTACTGCTACCCCGCCTCCTGACAGATTGACCATTTGCACTTTAACAAGGACCTTAAAATCATGTCCGTAGTCAAGTTCCCATATGTCCACTATGTAACCATAATATGTGTCCTTTCCCTCTTGGTTGCTGCATCAAAGCGGACACCACTATTTTGGTTAGTGCTCTTTTGATCTTGGGCGATCGTGTAAAATGTATTCCCATTTATCTCGTATCCTTTGTAAGTCATACAGTCGAAGATGGTCCCCGGACAACGAGTACAGCTCATCAGAAACAGTGTTTGTCACCTCTGAGATGTGTTTCCAACCAACTGCCGAAAGTCCTGATGTGTTCAATGTAATCCAGTCGTCACACTGCTCCGGGTGTTGGAGCGCAGAATGTTCTGTGTTCATCGACATACGGGTCACCAAGGTAGAGTTCTGTAGAACTGGTGTAGTGTGCTTGAGACCAAGATGCCCGTCCCTGCATATTATTGAGTCCCCTCCTAGCGTGCCTTTCCAGTCAGTCTCTCCCCTCATATCGCGATTGAGGAGAGACCAATCTTCTTAAGGTCAGGAATGAGTCAACACAAAACCCAATGACATCCTCTGTTTGATGCCCATGAGATGACTTCCTTCTGGCCTAGCGCGGTTACGGACATATTTCTTTAGGACTCCCATGAACCTCTCAAAGGGGAACATATTGTGTAGAAATACGGGGCCCAGAACGACAATCTCGTCGACTAGATGAACTAGGACGTGCGTCATGATATTGAAGAAGGATGGTGGGAACACCAGCTCGAAACTGACAAGACATTGCGCCACATCACTCCTTAGCCTTGGTATGATTTCTGGATCGATCACCTTCTGAGAGATTGCATTGAGGAATGCACATAGCTTCACAATGGCTAATCGAACGTTTTCCGGTAGAAGCCCCCTCAATGCAACCGGAAGCAGTTGCGTCATAATCACGTGGCAGTCATGAGACTTTAGGTTCTGAAACTTTTTCTCTGCCATATTTATTATTCCCTTTATATTCGACGAGAAGCCAGACGGGACCTTCATACTGAGCAGGCATTCAAAGAAGATATCCTTCTCTTCTTTGGTAAGAGCATAGCTGGCAGGACCTTCATACTGCTTTGTAGGCATGCCGTCTTTTTCGTGCCAACGTTGCAGGTCCTCCCATGCTTCCGGTGTATCTTTTGTCTTTCCATACACGCCCAAGAAGCCTAGCAGGTTCACGCAAAGGTTCTTTGTCACGTGCATCACGTCGATTGAAGAGCGGACCTCTAGGTCTTTCCAGTAGGGTAGGTCCCAAAATATAGATTTCTTCTTCCTCATGGGAGCGCGTCTCTCAGCGTCATTCGGAACAGATAGTCCGCCAGGACCCTTTCCAAAGATTACGTGTAAATCATTGACCATAGCAAGTACGTGATCACCGGTACGCATGGCGGGCTTCTTCCGGTGATCTGCCTTGCCTTTGAAATGCTTGCCTTTCTTTCGACATTGATGGTTGGTCGGAAGAAATCGACGATGCCCCAGGTACACATTCTTCCTGCATTTGTCTAGGTATATACTTTCGGTGTCAGCTAAACAGTGCGTGCATGCGTGGTATCCCTTGTTTGTCTGTCCTAAAAGGTTACTGAGAGCAGGCCAATCATTGATGGTTACAAACAGCAACGCATGCAGGTCAAATTCCTCCTGTCTGTGCTCATCCCACACACGTACACCGTTTCCATTCCACAGCTGTAAAAGTTCTTCAACTAATGGCCTTAGGTACACATCAATGTCGTTGCCGGGTTGCTTAGGGCCTTGGATGAGTACTGGCATCATAATGAACTTCCGCTTCATGCACAGCCAAGGAGGAAGGTTATAGATACATAGATTCACGGGCCAGGTGTTGTGATTGCTGCTCTGCTCCCCGAAAGGATTAATGCCATCCGCGCTTAAACCAAACCATACGTTCCTTGGGTCACCTGCAAACTCAGTCCGGTACTTTCTCTCAATTTTTCTCCACTGCGACCCGTCAGCGGGTGCTCTCAACTTCCCATCTTTCTTACGGTCCTCTCTGTGCCATCCCACAACTTGGCATGCTCTTTGTTTCTGAACAGAGGTTTCAACCATGGTATTATAGGAGCATACCACATCACCTTGGCAGGAACCCTCTTCCTGGGGGGCTCGCCGTCAACATCATCAGGGTCATCTCGTCTGATCTTATACCGCAATGCACCGCATACCGGGCATGCGTTCAAATCCTCGTACGCACCGCGGTACAGGATGCAGTCATTAGTGCATGCATTTATCTTCTGCACCTCCAATCCTAGAGGGCATACGACCTTCTTTGCTGCGTACGTACTGTCGGGCAATTCGTTATCCTTTGGAAGCTTCTTCTTCAATATTTTCAGTAGCTTCTCAAATCCTTTGTGAGGCACAGCATTCTCTGCCTTCCACTGCAGCAATTCCAGTACGGTACCGAGCTTTGTGTTGCCATCTTCGCAATTGGGGTACAACCCTTTTTGGTGATCCTCTAACATGTGATCGAATTTCAGCTTCTCCTTTTCACTTTCGCACTGTCTCCTTGCATCAACAATGACCCGGCGGAGATCATCATCGGCCACATCGTCTGGTTCCTCTTGATCTTCAGCTTCCCCCGTTGCAGCATCATCGTATTCAGGGGGCACATAGTTGTCATCGTCCTCTTCTTCTTCGCTGTCTTCCATCATAACCCCTATTTCTCCGTGCCTGGTCCAAACATTATATTGTGGCATGAAACCCTTATAAAGCAGGTGGGTGTGAAGGATTTTCCGGTCAGAGTAAGACTTCGTATTCCCACATATAGGGCATGGACAACACATAAAACCATTCTGCTTGTTTGCCTCAGCCACTTCAAGAAAATTATGCACGCCCTTAATGTACTCGGAGGTGCGTCTGTCACCGTACACCCATTGCCGGTTCATCTGCGTGCATTATATATAATTAAGTGTGTCAAAAACCATTACAAAACATCATGAATAGATAAGTGACCAAATTAATAGAAGTTCATCATCACGTTAAAACCAAAGTACATACATAGTTCTCATTGAACAACATATAGCTCTTCAGAGCATCTAATTAAACCATACATTATTGAAACTATGTAAAACATTTCAATGCAACAACAAATGCAATCATAATCGCAACCAAGGTAACAATTGATCCAACGGCATAATGATACCAAGCCTCGGTATGAATGGCATATTTTCTATACTTTCTAATCTTGAAGCGCATTGCATCCATCTTGATCTTGTGATCATCGACGACATCCGCAACATGCAACTCCAATATCATCTTCTCCTCCTCAATTTTTTTCAATTTTTCCTTCAAGTAATTGTTTTCTTCTTCAACTAAATTTAACCTCTCGACAATAGGGTCGGTTGGAATTTCCGGTTCACATACCTCCTAGATAAAAAAAATCTATGTCACGTTGGTCGGCATAATTGTCATAAACAACAAATGAACCAAATAGTTATAAAATATAATATATACCACATCCGAATCATAGACAGGACGAGGGCCGACGGGGGCGGATACCAAAACCATCGCACTATATAATAACAAACAATAATAAAAGTAAGAAAATTATACAAGTATCTATGTAAATCATACAAGTAAGAATTTTTTTTCTTTTAGAAAGAAGATAAGAACAAGAGGCTCACCACGGTTATGCCGGCGACGAGATCAGCGCGGGCGATCGACGGCGGTGAAGACGGGGTCGGGACGTGATGGACCGCTAAACCTAGACAAATCTTGAGGAAAATGGAGCTTGAAGGTCGAGTTTGGAGAGGAGAAAGCTTAAGTAGTGTTGCTCGGGCATTTCATCGAACACCTCATGTGCATAGGAGGTGAGCTAGAGCACCACAAACACCTCCCCTCGCCGGCCAGAAAAAACAGAGTAGTGGAGTGCTCTGCTCGCGGGCGAGGGGTATATATAGGCACAACATTGGTCCCGGTTCGTGGTTGGAACCGGGACTAAAGGCCACCCTTTGGTCCCGGTTCCAGCCACAAACCGGGACCAATGGATGTGGGCCAGGAGCGAGGCCCATTGGTCCCGGTTCGTGTCTGGAACCGGGACCAAAGGGTCCAGACGAACCGGGACCAATGCGCCATGAGCCCCGGCCGGCCCCCTGGGTGCATGAACCGGAATGTATGCCCCCATGTGTCCCGGTTCCTGACTGAACCGAGACTAATGGGCTGGGCTAGCCTGGACCAAAGCCCTGTTTTCTACTAGTGGTTTGATGCTGAGAATTAAAGAGGAGCACGACCTCGTTGGAACTGAGCTGTTTCATGATGAATTTGTTGAGTTATTCCAGTTATACAATCAAATGGCCCTCGACAAACAACTCGTGACTTGCTACTGTCTGTAAGTACTACTTATGTAATTAAGTCTCTATATATAGCTCAGCTCTTTCATTGCATGTATATATAATTATCCTCACTATATTATGCAGATTGAAGATCGTCGAATGCAGAAAAGCACAAATCTATGACATTGGGTTCATTAACCCAAATATCATACATGAATGGACGGTTAAAAACAGAGTCATAGATACCGAGGACAACTTGCTACAATCATTGCTTAAAAATCAAAACAAAGATAAAATACTCTTTCCTTACAACTTCAAGTGAGTGTTACTGTCTTCTGCATATTCGTTTTCCCTTATTACTCGAGGTTATAGTAATGTAATTGATGAGTTATGCATGCGTGCGCAGGTTCCACTTTATTCTGCTAGAGATTAAGCTTGACCGGGGAGTAGTAACCGTCTTAGACTCGAGACGAAAAGATCCCCAGGACTATGCGGACATGACTGAAATGCTCCAGAAGTAAGTTCAATCGATCATTATCGCACCATATCGGCAACTTTGTTCATTTCCTGATATCATTTATCATGCTTTGATCAAGTAATTATTTTCTTTGTCTGGCAGGCTTTGGAAAGAGTCCACCGCAATTGTTCCAGGACTGCCGAGGGAGCTGCGATTTACACACCCGAAAGTAAGTACTACTACCTAGTTCCGCGCATCTCCCATTGATTCTAGTTTCATCAATACCATTTATCATGCTTGATTATCAGTTCGATTAAACTCTATTTCTCGTAAAGTGCTTGTGGCAGGAAGCCGGGAATGATTTATGTGGATACTTCGTTTGTGAGTTCATCTACAATGCGACGGACTCTAAGCGGGGCTACTCTGATAAACAATATGAAGTGCGTAAGCAATATTATTCACAATTTTATTTTATTACCATCATTTGTGTTGAGTTTCATTCATATATATGTATTGACCCCCTTCTTTAAATTAGATGTGGAAGATGCGGGATGAACTCCTACCACATGATCGCATACGAGCAATTCAAGAGGAATTGGCGGGATTCTTTCTTGACCACGCCATACATAAAGCCGAAGAATACCATGTGGAAATTGATATAGACATGAGATGTTAGCTAGGGATTGTAAGAGATTTTATATTGTATATATGTAGCTAGTAGCATCGGATAGATATACGAAAACTTGTTGTTCGACCAAGCTCTCGGAGAAAGAGAGGTCACTCCTCTCTGTATACGTTCATGACGATCTTGTGTAATTAATGGTTCCTTCATTTGCTTACTAGCTAGCGTGTCGAGTTCTCTCTATATGTATAGTAGCTAGCGTCGACCAAGCATGGAGAAAGAGAGGACACATCTCTCTATTAGCTAGCTAACACAATATGAAACCCCTAAATTAACCCTCCAAAACCCCCTAACCCTCCCCCCCTTTAAAAAAACAAAAACCCCAGCTCCTTCCAGATGCTGACGCGTGGATGCCCTTTTGTCCCGGTTGGTAATACCAACCGGGACTAAAGGTCCTCCTGCCTGGGCGCCCCGCAGCAGCCACGTGGAGGCCCTTCTGGCCCGGTTTGTAAGTGAACTGGGACTAAACGTTTTGGGCTTTAGTCCCGGTTCCAGAACCGTGGCTAAAGGGCCTCTGGAACTGGGGCTAATGGGTCGTTTTCTACTAGTGAACTCCATACTTTTTGTGCATTCATTATGCACCATTCAAAGCCACGTCCTCAATTTTCAACCCTTTCTGACTTCATTTGCTATTTTTCATGCATTTACTGATTTTTTTGAGCTAAACGACCCTGAAATTGAAAAGCACTACAAAATGAACTCTAAAAAGGTTGAAAGTTGGCATGGTATCATCATTTCACCCACATAGCATGTGCTAAAAAGTTGAGAGGGTTACGGCAAAAACTAGATGCACTTCGTGTACAAACTAGACAATCTCTTTTGAAGTATCAGGGTTTCAGACGAAAACTCATTTGTTACAAAGGCATTTCATTTTTTTAAACTTATTTCAACTCCAGACTTTTTGTGCATTCATTAGGCACCATTCAAATCCACGTCATCAATTTTCAACCCTTTCTGACTTCATTTGCTATTTTTCGTGCATTTACTAATTTTTTGAACTAAACGACCCTGAAATTGAAAAGCACTACAAATGAACTCTGAAAAGGTTGAAAGTTGGCATGGTATCATCATTTCACCCACATAGCATGTGCTAAAAATTTGAGAGGGTTACGGCAAAAACTGGATGCACTTCGTGTACAAAATGGACAATCTCTTTCGAAGTATCAGGGTTTCGGGCGAAAACTCATCTGTTACGAAGGCATTTCTTTTTTTTAAATAACCTAAGAATTACCATATTGAATATAATGATAAAACACACTAATATTAAACAGCAAAAAAAAGAATCACTGAAAAATCTATTTTTAAAGTAAACTTATTCACAAACTAGTGATTCACACAAAATTCAAATAATTCAAATTTAAACTATTCAAATTTGAAACCAACTGGCACTAACAGAAAGTTTATCTTTTTTTACCTAAAGCAAAAGGATTCACTCAGAAACTCTAAATAAAGGAAAAAATAACTCAGAAACAAAAGAAAATAAATAAAGCGGAAAAAAAAACTAAAAAGTAAATAAAAAAAGCCCACCTACTTGGCCGCCACGGCCTGCATACGACTGGAAACCAAACCTCTAGTTTGGCCAGGATGCAGGCCCACAAGGCCCAGTATGCCCAACAGGGCAGCACAGGTTCGATAGGCCCACAAAGGCCTGCTTAGAGAGGAGCTCGAGGCAGATGCCGTGGCGGAGCTTATAAGCTAGTGCGCACACCCCTTCGCTGGGCGAGGTGGGACTAAACATCCACCGCAGTGCGCCGTGCCAGGAACAGGTCTTTAGTCGCGGTTGGTGGCTCCAACCGCGACTAAAGACGCCCTCCTTAAGTCGTGGTTGGATCCAGTAACCACGACTAAAGGACTGCGCTTCCTGCCGCTTCGGCTGGTGAAATTCACCTTTAATCCCCGTTGGTGGCTCCAACCGGGACTAAAGGCCTGCACATATATATACAACACTTGAAATTTTTTCAGTTTCTCTGCTTCTTCGACCACTACAGAGGAGATCGCCGCGCCGCCAAGCTGCCGCCGTACGCGCCTGCCCTGACTCCGTCTCGCCTCCCCCGACGCCGGAGCTCGTCGCCGCCCCCGACGCCGGCCGCCCGCGCCTCCTCGCACCGATCCTCGACGCCGGACGCGCCCTCCTCCCCAAGCCCCGACACCGCCCGTGACGCATCCCGCGCCCGCTCCTCCCCGAGCTCCTCGCTGCGCTGCCTGCCCCGACGCCATCGCCGCCCGCAACTCGCCTCTCCTCGCCGTCGCCGTTGCCCCGCTGTGAGCTCTCCCCCCTCTCCCTCGCCCCATGCCGCCATGGCCGCCCCTCCCAGAGCCCACACACACACACACACATGCATGAACACACACACACACATTTTCTTAAGTTAGATGATTTATATGTATGTTTTAGTATATATGTATAGCAATTTTGACATTTTTCAGAAAAATTTTGACATTTTTTTCACTAGATGATTAGATGTATAGAAAAAAGTTGAGGAATTTTGACATTTGAGGAATTAATTAGTATATAATGTATGTATAGAAATTTTGAGGAATTTTGACATTTGAGGAATTTTGACATTTTGATCCAATATGTATAGAAATTAGTATATATATATGTATGAATACAATGTATAGGAAAAAGTTGAGGAATTTTGACATTTGATCCAATGTATAGCAATTAGTATATGTATGTATACATGGAAAACATTTGAGGAATTTTGACCAAGCATAGAAAAAATTTGCATAGAAAAAAGTTGCATTTTTTAATGTTGTATTTGCAAAAGTTTGTTATGTATTTGCAAAATTAGTGAAAAAGAATTACAAAAATCACAATCAAGCATTTAAAAAATGTTAAGTTTGCATAGAACTTGTTCTCGACGTCAACGATGCCAGGCCCTCATCCTCGACGTCGACTCGTTCGTGACGACGTCCTGCTTCGGAGGCGCCATGTCCGGGACTGGGCTCCACCAGGCTGGCACTGGGAGGTGCTACCTTCAGGGGCGCGCATCTTGGTGAGAAACCCAGGTCCCGTCGTCGACCCGGAGCTTCTTTGGTGGTGGGCGCGTGGGCCACATACGGTGGGGAGGCTGGCGTCCCCCGCGGAGGTGGTATGTCACCGTGTCAGGTAGGAGGACGAGCACGTCCGTCGCTACATGGTTCCGTTGGACGTCAGGTTCTCCAATACCTGGCAGGTTCTTCAGGGATCTCACCCGAGCTATGATCCCGTGATCGTTCCTTCTCTTTGGGTGTCCACCGCGAGTGATGCTAGCTAGTGATATTATATATATGATTATATTCGAGATGTATTAGTGATAATACTCGAGATGTATTCAAGATTATATTCGAGACGATGTATTCGAGATTATATTATTCGATAATATTCGAGACGATTTATTCGAGATTATATTCGATGATGCATATTATCTGGATTATTCGAGATGTATATATACTATCTACTATGATTCAGTTTTTCCTTATTGATTGCATGCATGCATTCTAATTTGAATACTAAATTGTTTTATCTTTCTTCTGGATTAGTTAAATAAAAGCTATGGACAATACCGGCAGAGAAGGAGAAGAGACTATGTTCGACATCATACGCTCCCCGAGCCCAGATGAGAATGAAGAAGATGACGGATCGCAATATATGAACAATACCGGTGAGGGTATGATATTTGATGAAGACGAACGAATAGATGAAGTCCAGAACAATGACGACGAAGGAAATGTTGTTCTTCAAATAACAAAGACCGGCGAGGTATATTTATATAAGGCATCTGGTGATCATCACTTGTTTCAATTGATTTGTATATATATTAACGAATCAATCTTTCTTCTTTTAGCCCTCCGGATCGAGCAAATCTTCTACAAGCAGCAGGACAGTTCGAGGCCCGGCCAAAAAGTTGCAGGCTGGCGTAAAGTACAACATCGATGCCATCAAACCTAATGGCTAACCGCTTTAACCTAAGAAGAATGCGAACAAGTTCATTCGTCAATGCGGAGTTATTGTCAGGGACCAAATCTAGATCTCCGTTCAAGAATGGAAAATGACAGCAAAGGGAGATCCAGATGTTACTTTTGTCGACCAAAGAGCAAAAGATCTGCTTTGGGAATCGCTCATGTCACATTTCGCCCTACTAGATCATTTGACAGATGCAGATCTGGAGAAAGTCAAGAACACTGCTCTTAAGAAGATGGCGATAGCATTCAACAACCACAAGAAAAATATATGGGCCGCGTACGTCAAAGCAGGAAAGCAGACTCGAGAATTCAAGGGAACACTGGAGAAGGCAAGAGATCACTGGGACGCTTTCATGAAGTTCAAGGAATCGGAAGTAGCTCAGGAACGGTCAAGAATAAACAAGATTACTGCTGTGAAAAAGCAGTGGCACCATAATCTGGGGCCAGGTGGCTATGAGGTGGCCCGGCCTAAGTGGGATATCGTTGATCAAGAGATAATTGCTGCAGGGGTCACTCCAGTTACATTGAGCTGGCCCCCCAGGTGCAGGACTTGGTTTCATGCGCATGGGGGAAGTTGGACCCAAAGATAGGGCTAGTTTTGGAGCGGGCATGTCTTAAAGGATCCACCGACCATTTACTTGTTGCAATAGAAGAGGCTCGAACGGGGGTGTTCACGCCCAACAGAGAGAAAGACGAGCTTACGCGCGCCCTGAAGAATCCTGAACACCCAGGAAGAACACGAGGCAAAGGCGTTGTTCCGTGGTTTGAGGGGTTTGCAGATTAGAACGACACTTACAGAAGCCGTGCGAGAAAGAGGCAGCAGGAGGAGGAGAAGAGGAAGGAGGAAGCAGACAGCCTTCAACTGGTAGAATCAAAGCACGCGGAGTTGGAACGCGCTTTCAGGCGGCAGGAGCAGCAGATCGACTCACTTAGCCAGGAAACGGCGTCTCAGCTGCAGCAGCAAGCAGATCCAGCATTGGATAGCACCGTCCCATCCATGCCGAGAAGCAGCGTGGGTTCCGCCCCGGGCGATGATGCACTGCTGGATAGATACCCTGTGGATGATATCATAGCTACAACAACTTGTGAGCTACACATGAAAGTGAAGAACATATCCATCAAGGTGGCGGACGGCTATGGTTTAACAAATCCCCCTGAAGCAACCTTCCATTGCAATCCGATTACAGCTGGCTATGCTCGTGTCGGTGTTGATGAAGTGATGACAGGATATTTGGGGCTAGAGCTTGACATTCCTAGAGGTGACGAGGAGCGCACACTGGGAGAGGCCATACATCATATCATTCTATGGAGAAGGATTGCATTGTCTTTCCAAGGGCATCGACTCCTGCTGCAACAAGTCTGCCCCTGCGTCAGCCGACTCCTCCTCCTCCAAGTCCGGCGCCACGTCAGTCGACTCCTGCTCCTCCAACTCCGGCGCCGCGTCAGTCGACTCCTCCTCCTCCAAGTCCGGCACCGTGTCAGCCGACTCCTCCTCCTCCAAGTCCGGCACCGCGTCAGCCGACTCCTCCCCCTCCAAGTCCGGCACCGCGTCAGCCATCTCCGCCACCTCAGTGGGCTCCACCGCCTCAGCAACAGCGGAAGAGAGGCGCCGTAGCTACGGTGGCTGGCGGTACAACAGGCAAGAAATTCAAATATGGTCCAAGCCTCAAGCCTCTTCCGAAGTTGCCTTACCACCTCACTGACGAGGAAACTGACGCGGAAGTGGCTGCCCAAGTGCAGGCCCATTTTGCACCGAACCCCCCCCCCCCTCCCGCCGCCAAAGGAGAAAGTACCTGAGAAAGTCATGCAAGACTTTATGGATAATGCTCAACCGGCTGCGCTCTATCAAGATGTTATATCGTGCACAAAAAGAGAAGGAGTCGAGCTTGAGCTCGAGCCAAGGAGGTAAAAAAATGCGGGAAAACTGCTCCCCAGCTGGGAGAACAGGCAGTGCAACCGATCCCCCCGCTCATTGTACAAACACATGTGAGTACCGCCGATCAGTTGGTAATAACCGACGATCATAGAAGGCAGGCTAAAGAGGCTGGTATCACTGTTGGACAACTCCTAGGCATCGAGGAACTCCGCGGGTTTACAGAGGAGGAACTACAATGGAAATATGTCTGCGGCCAACCTCTGGTCAAGCCTGAGGAGATCCCGCTTCTATCAACGAGAATGTATGAATTGTATGAATGGTACCTAAGAGAAGTAAAGACCAATCGAGTGTCCCTCATGGTGAAAGTCAAGGTAGAGCATTACTTCCATGAAAAAGATTTGTGGGTTGAGTTTCAAGAAATGTTTCAGTTATTCAATCAAGACGCACTCGACAAATCTATCGTCAGTTGCTATTGTCTGTAAGTGATTTCTTTGTGTAATTTAAGTTTCTAGCTAGCTGTAGTGCTCATTCATTACCTGTAATTATCCTCACTATATTCTTTTCTGTGGTATTATGCAGAATGAAGATGTATGAAATGAAAAGAGCTGGACGCTATGGCATTGGGTTCATTGACCCAAATACCATTAATCAAGAGACATGGTGACGTGAATGGGATCGAAAAGACACAGAGAGAAGCTTGCTAGAGTTCTTGAAGTGACTAAATACCCAACCAGAAATACTACTTCCTTACAACTTCGGGTGAGTGACACTGTCTTGTACTACAAATTCTGTTTTTGCTTACTAGATGTTAATAAGTGTAGTTGATGAGTTATGCACATGCCCGCTTAATTATACAAACCTGTGCGCATGCAGTTTTCACTGGATCCTGCTAATCATTGAAGTTGACAAGGGAAAAGTTCAAGTACTAGACTCACTACTTAAAGACATTAATGACTATGCAATCGTGAGGGGGATGGTCGACAGGTAATTTCAATCATTATCGCACTATGTCAGCCTCTTTAGTTCATTTCCTGATATCAACTAATTAATAAATCCTTTATTCATTTTCTTTGTCGGCGGGCAGGGCTTGGGAAAAGTTCATCAAACAGGTTGAAGGCCATGGAAACAAAAGCTGAAATGGGTGCGACCCAAGGTAATTAATTAAGTAGTACTAGCTAGCTACCATCTCTTTTATTCTAGCTTTAATACCATTATCATGCTTGATTAATTATTATCTGATTGAATTCTATTCTCGTAAAGGCCATGAAGCAGGCGCCGGGGAATAATTTATGTGCATACTATGTTTGCGAGAACATTCACATGATGGCGTTCGAAAGGAGCAAAGATGGTAGATCACTTTGGGTACGTTGGCCAGAACAGTATTCACAATTTTTACATCATTATCTAATATATATACACACAACTAATACATTCATATTGATCTTCTTCTTTAAATATGATGGAGATGCGGGATAAGCTCCTACCAACGGATCGCGTACGAGCAATTCAAGAGGAAATAGCGGGATTTTTGCTCGACCAGGTAATAGATCCCAAAGGAGAATACCATTACAAGCTGTAATGCCTCCATGTAATGATCTGCAAATTGTAGGAGAAATTGTATATATATACATATATATATATATATTTATATATATGTGTGTGTGTGTGTGTGTGTATGTGAATGGTCGTGCGAGAAATTCGATGATATATATATGATCGGTTCTACGAGAAATTCTATTTATATATATGCATAACGTGTATAAATATGTAGTAGCGTAAAATATGTTTGAAATGAAAAAGAATTAAATGGAAAACACAAAATTAAAAGGAAAATTAAACCATAAAACCATAAAGCCCTAAACCTGGCCCCCAGCCCCCCGGCGCGGGCTCGTGCCACGTGGTGGGCCTTTGGTCCCGGTTCATGACGAACCGGCACTAAAGGGGGGGGTGCTTTAGTCCCCGCCCTTTAGTGCCGGTTGTAGAACCGGAACTAAAGGTCCTTACGAACCCATACTAAAGCCCGATTCTGCACTAGTTTCCACACCATCATTGGTAGGTCTTTTGACCATAGGAGCATTCAGATGCGTATAACAGGAAATCCACTCGGACGCATCGAAAGCACTCGGATGCCTACCCTCCAGTCGGCATGACCACCACCACTCGTACAAGGGAGGTGGAGGGACGACGAGGGAGCCCAACGGTCGAGTAGTCTTAAGTTGGACTTTCAGTAGAGTCATAGCTACTGTTACCTGTAACTACCGTAGTAGTGACTATTTACACCTATAAGTGTTGTAGTTATGGGTATTAATCACCCTGGCGAAATGGGAATGATGGAGGCTGCGGAGCACTCTAAATAAGCCCTCCTCCTCCTCCAGAGCAAGGGTTAAGCACTCATTGTAATTGTACCCCCCAAAGAAAACAAGCCTCAGGGCACGAGACGTAGGGCTGTTACCTCCTCCTAGAGGGGCATGAACTCCTAAACACCAAGTGTTACACCTGTGCCATAGCTAGGATCTGCCCCTCTTTCATACCCCTAGTATTATTGTCATGAACGTAACCCTGACTTTAGGCGATGCCCTACAACCGCAACCATGGATGTCTGTCACCTTTGCCCATGTTAGTGTTGCATCAACCTCTCCACCGGGAAGAAAAACATCTAATTTTGCACCCGCTTTTGACCGGCGCGCGCTAAATCCATGTCCATTCCTCACTGGGACTCATGCATTCTAGTGGGCCTCTTTTGGTTGCACCGACTATCCCCTGCTGACACAACCACCCCCATCGTCCATGTCCGCCATTAGCCCGATTTCCTACCACCCTCGACTACTTTGAGTGTGTGTGACATATCATGATGCATATAGCACGAAACAAACCAAATACAACCCCCCTTCAAAGAGACGAGAGGACTGAGTAACACACCGTTCAAGGAACAAACCATGGTCGGAAAGAACAAAAGAAGAAGATGCGAGGACGGGCAGATACAAAGAAGAAATACAAAGTACGGTGAGCAAGGGCAATAGATTGTGAATAAGCAATGGAAAAACCAGGTCCGGCCCTTGGGCAGCCAAAGACCAACGTCATGGACACCGGCGAAGCAAACAGAAAGAAGACGAATGGCAGCAACACCGATAAAGCTAGAGGGAGCCCACAAAGTAAATGACTGAAAGAAGCGCCCACTGGGCACAACATGTGGGATGCAATGCAAAGAGAAGCATATGAGAATAAGTAGATGAAGAAACACGCTGGACACCACCCCACGCGTAGCAGAAATCGACTTAAAGAGGCAAAAAAGCAGCCAAAACGGAACCAATGAGGTACTGACCGACGGGACCAGAAACACACGGTCCCAGGGATACCCACAGGGCCAAAGAGCGTTGTAATGATGAGAAAACTAGGGTACAATCCGGGTAGACAAAGGACGGTATCGGCCGTACGTAAACAAGCCCGCCAGCCAAGCCCCTAGGAACCCCACAAGTCAACATCGGGCACGCTCCACCCTAAGTCGGGTGCTCGCACGTGCCCGTCTTGCACAAGAGAAAGAGGCACACAGGGAATGAACAGCAGCAGCCACGAAGCGGCTAGCCCCACGAAGGTACAACACCCAATCACAGGAAAAAACACCAGTGTGGGGGATGCGTGACAGCAAGAGTCTGGGTAGGCAAAGCCAAGGTGAAAGCCGAGACATGCACATGCGTGGGTCTGGCTCGCGTAAGCCACATAGGCTAGCAGAGGGCTCTGGTTGCTGACGAGGTTACCTAGCCTTGCCCATTGCACACAAGCGAGGGGCAAAACAGGGCACACATGAGCACGATGAATACCACCACAGGGAGGTAGCCCATACATCATGGACCCCCCTCCCCGGCAAAGACAACTGGATATGAACCGTCTAGATAGATGGGATGGCGAAGAGAGCCCGGGCAAGCTAGCCAGGGGAGTTCAGTGCCAAGCGGACGGTGTAGAGGGCAATCTCGCCCACAGAAGCCCTTAGGAGTTGGGCACTCTTGCATCTGTTATACGAATAATGACCCGCAACAGGGTTATCTTCACCTTTTCGATCGACGATCTCCAAGTCAATTTCTTGAAGTAATAATATCCAATAAATCAATCAAGGCTTAGCATCCTTGTTACTGAGAACGTAGGATGGTCTGTGTGAATTATTACTTTGGAACTAATAAGATAGGACATGAATTTATGACATGCAAATACAATTGAAGTAATTCTTTTTCAGTAGTGACATAATTTTTCCAATTCTCGTCAAGACCTTGACTAGCATAGTAGAAAACTTTTAGTTTCTTCTAATCTTGTTGTCCTAAGACAGCCCCAGCTGCTAATTAGTAGCTTCACACATTATCTGAAAGGATTGATCCCATTTTGGTGGTTAGAGAATAGGGGTCATGATTAGTGCAACCTTGAGTTTCTCGAATGTCATGATACACTATTGTTTAAAAGACTACATGACATCTTTCTGCAAAAGGTCAGTCAGTGGTTTCGATAATTTTGGAAGATATTTAATTAACCGTCTATGAGAACCTATATACCCAAGGAAATTGTGTATCCCTTATAAATATTGAGGATAAGGCAACCTTTCTATAAGTACTATTTTACCCTTATCGATCTCTATCCCCTTACGTGAGATCTTATGACCAAGTACAACACCTTCTGTCACCATAAAGCAATATTTTTCCCAAAGGAGGACAAGGTCCTTGTCCTCAAATCTCTGCAAAACTATGTTAACATTGTGCAGGAAAGTATCAAAACAAGTTGCATAGATGGAAAAGTCTTCCATGAATACCTCCACTATTTGTTCAATAAAGTCAGTGAATACAACTGAGAGACATTTATAAAAGGTGGGTGGTGCATTACATAATCTGAAAGGTATTCCATGATAAGCATACATACCAAAGGGGCATGTGAAGGTTGTCGTTTCCTGATCTTCTAGCCGAATCAGTATGTGATAAAATACGACATATCCATCAAAGTAACAGAAATGCAAATTCTTAGCCAGACTTTGAAGCATCTCATCGCATTTTATATGTGGGAACATCTGAAATATCCAAAGGGGAAACGGATAACGGTCCTTGCAAGCCTCTTTATTCAGCTTCATGTAATCCACAGACATTCGGTAACCAATAATAGTTCTAGTAGGGATTTATTTTGTTATCTTCAGTTTGCATAATTGATAATCCTCCCTGTTTAGGGACACAATGAACATGACTAACCCACTTATAATCCATAGGAAAATAATCCCAACATTTAATTGATTTTGATCCTTCTTCTATAGGTATCTTATGGGTAAAAATAGAGGGGCTTACGCCTATAATTGCATTCAACAATATCACAAAGATTTACGGTGTTTTCAATATTGGCATCTGTTTTCCTTCTACTTTTTTTTCCTGAAAGGTAACATTTATAATAATAGGAAAATTTTCTTTGTCATCAAGAAATTCATACCTTAGGCCCTATTAGTAGTGATTTTAGATCTGGAGGTGGAAGTTCTTCGCCACACTTCTTTTACAGTACTTCGTAAACTTTATTTGCGAGAGGATCTACACATGGAGTTGCATCCATTATTTGATCAAGTTCTTCCTTTTCTTGATCTACAACCCCATGTTGTTGTTATGGCAACCTCCTATCAAAGTCATCTTTGGGGTGCCAAAATAAATTGCAGTTGGCTGGCTATTGCTGTTTCTTCTTCTTTCTTATGTCCTTCTGGATGAGGTTTGCTTTTAAATGTTGAAAAGGAGAATTCTAGCTTCCCCTGCCCAAATTTGAGACTAATAGTGTCCTTTTATGGTCTATGTTTGCTGCTGCAACATTAAAAAAATGATATGCCGGGTATGATAGGACAGAAATCATCTTCTAGCATTCCCAAGACAACAAGTTCAATAGGATAGCTAAAAGAACAAAAGATAACATTGCCATTTCTAAGGATACCATGAGGATTCATATCGGATCTATCAACAAGTGTAGTGATCATTCTAGTAGGTTCGAGTACTGAGGGAGAAATATCATTATAGATCTTAGAATAAAGGCTATCATGTATAATACTGATCAGGGAATCAAGGTTGGACAAGCCGAAGTATGACGTGCTTCCAAAAAAAATGAAGAAACTGGTTTCCTGCATTCTTACCTTTCATACATCCCTTAATGAAAGTGGTTGTGTCCTTATCCAAACAGATGTCATTATCAACCACTGTTTTAAGTGTGGTGAGTTTCTTAATCTTACTTATCTGAAGTTTAATAGCTCACTAACTTACTTCCACCTTCTTCTTATTATTTCGCGTGGGACTCTGTTTTCCCACGGCGCCTTCTTTTGAGGATTTTCACTTGGGGTGCTCCTTAATGAGAGACACTAATATTGCATCCTTAGCTTTCTTGGTGTAGCGGTCTCAATTTTGAAAAATGCCACTGTAATTTTCGCAATCTTTGAAAAACGCCACTGTAGACTTCTAAAAATGCCACTCGAAATGGCATTTTTTAAAGTTCAGAAATTGTAGTGGCATTTATCGGAATCGCCAGATTGGGAGTGGCATTTATCAAATTAACCCATTTTATTTAGGCAATTGCAAATACTTTTTATAATATTTTATAATCTGTAAAACAACATCGGAGTGCATATGAAAGTCTCCACTCAGCTTGTCAATCATACTAGACTATGAATAGGTTGTAATACATTCGTAATCTTGCTCTACTCCTCCCTTGCCTCCTTTATCTAAATCCCAAGACTGCTGATTAAAGCAAATTTCATCTAGTAGCTCCCAACCTTGAGTAACACTATAATCCTTGAAGGCCAATCCAAATGCAAGGTCTACTGTCCCCTTACTCTGGTCTTCTAGTCCTCCATACAAGAAATGCAACACTAATCATGGTGGATAATTAGGATGAGGACAATTATCAAGTAAAGAGTGGTACCTCAAATAGGCTTTAACTAAAGCTTAACTAAAAGCTTTCAGGTGGTTTCTTCGTGAAATTACAAATCATAGGTTTTGCTCCATAAGACTTCTTTTGTGGATTAAAATGCGCAAAGAACGCACTAGCGACCTTTTCCCAGGTGTCAAAGGTACATGCGGGATAAAGAATCATGATGTCATGTTGGCAGTTAATGTATGGCTGAATAACTTTAATTTCATTTCATCATAAATGAAAGAATTTAATTTAAATGGCATGCATATCTCTTCAATGAATTGCACATGCAAGAACGGGTCCTGCATACCATCCCCTTGAATTGTTTACTTCGTAGCATGTTGACTTAACTTGGGTTAATTTTCTAAGTTTCACCATTAGGTCTCGGGCCGATAGATATGAAGGTATCTTTGATAGGTGGTCCTGAGATCTTGACTGTGGCGAGTTGATACGAATGCTCAAACTCGACCATGATTGTTTAAAACATGCGAAATAACTTAGTACACAAAAATAAACCAAAATTTAAACAAATACCAAAAGCACCTAACTCACCGCCAACGGTGCCAGAAAAAGCTTGATGTTACATAAGTGCACAGAGTTTAACTGTAGCTTATTCGAAGTAAGAGTATCATTCCCAAAGTGAGCACAGGAAGTGGTCTTTGGCTCTTGTAGAGGGTTACTGCAATGTGCTTGCAGGTTAATTGAGGTCCAAAGCAAAAGCACATGCGAGTGTTGAAATATAACAAGTGTTTGGTGACTAGAATTAGAAGTGCAAGAATAAAATAAAAGAACAAGAGAGCAGATGAGTCCAATTGGAATCAATAATAGGGCTAAGTTGTTCTCAAATAATCTGGATTCACCACTATGGTGTATCTAACATAATTATGCAAATGCATAAATCTTGGTTCGGATCAATAAGTCACCTGGCACCATTTCTATAAGTGGGCAGAGCCTGGTACAACATACATGCATAAATGTGTTTCTACGTATCACGCGTGCCACAACCATTCTTCTCCACATTCAGGTTACAACAATGATGATTAAGGGTCTCCCAGTGGATGCAACCAATGGGCGGTCTCTATTATTCTCCTACCAGTTGATGAGGGAATGAGGGGAAGTAATTAATGTCATCTTTGTACTTCCACATCCCACCATCACCATGAATAATGCAAAATGTTGCGTGGTTGACCTCACACATAACAGCATCAAGAACATAAACATGCAATAGAAGATTTCGTATCCTATCAACGTTTAACACGTAAACATACTATGGCTCCTCCATATCCCCGTGAACTAGGTGGTTGACTCAAACATAGAGACAACAAGCATCATAGGGATAATCATGGAATCATGGATGAACGATCAATGTAATTGATGTAGGAATAAATCTAGAGTTTGGTATTACAAAGAGATGAATAGATGGTGATGGTGGGAACAATGGTTCACGCCAAAGTATCCTTGATCATGTTGATGACATAGCAGCACCCTTCTATCAATTCCCACTCTGGATCCCTTCTAGATGCTAGGGTTCTTGGTTCGGGTGCATGTTCTGATCTCTCTGTGTCTCCCCTGCAATCCAAAGGCACGGGCAAGAAGCAGACGACCTAGGTAAGCAGTGCCACTTGGTACAAGCACTTCTTCTTGTACGAGGCATTGTCTTCATCTCTGGACACGCCAATATGGCAGCCCTTTGCTCCCCTTGGTTGTTTCTTCGTATCGTAGGCTTTTACCACACGTATTAGTGTGATTTTCACGCATATATTGATATTTTCGTCTTTAGTTCTTCGATTCTCTCCTTCGTTAGATCCTAGTGAAATAAGACAAAAAGGGTGCATGAACACGATAAAATCCCTAAAATCCTATGGCTACAATGCAAAACAAGAAGATGCAAAATTGGACTCATCACGACATGCACCATGGAGCCACCTCTACACTACACAAGCGCTCCGCCTGCACCCAGAAGCATCGCCTGAGACACTATAGGCTGCAAATCGATCGAGTCCAGATCCATCTTGGCTAACCAGAGAGATTCTCAATGAGCCTCCACTGAGCGACCTCCACGTCGCACACATTGCTGCCGACGAATTATCCAAAATCGCCACAAAGACTCATCAACCTGACAGGAACTTCTGAAGTGTCCCAGCCAGATGGTATGCCTTGACCACACCCTTTGCTCGCTCGTGGAAGGACTTCCCACACTGCCCCGTCCTTGGCAGCCGGATGGTATGCCTTGACCTCAGAAGGAGATGGGAGGAGGTTACGAGAAGTGAATCCAGCGACGACTTATGGACATGAAGGAATGATATCAACTTGCCTGGGAAAACCATATTGAGCACTGCCCAACAACTAATGGATGGTAATGCACCATGATAAAAAAACTAGGCATTGCAAATATATGGCCGACATGTATGAAATATCCTTGGTACCACTTAGACTACGGACAAACTATGGACATTTGACCTAGATTAGTAAATTCATACGTGCAATGCACATTGATATCAGGTATGGCATTAACTGAGATTAAAAATAGACAAGGTATTAATTATGCATGTTGATATTAGGTACGATATTTTTTTTAGTAAAGGTATGATATCAGTTACACGTTAGTTATTTGTTAGTGCTATCGTTAATATTTGGTATCATATTGATTGCATGCTAAATATGTTGAGTACTCACCATTGGAACAATTTAGGTCGTTGGATGCACATGATTTGTTGACCATATTAGTTGAATCTACCTCTTTGGGTCTTTTGTGTTGCAATATATATAAATAATCTAGACGTTAGTCCGTGATTTCCTTGCCCATATTAAAATGATGGTGTAAATGGAGGACCGTAGAATTCAGCATATGTCAACTCTGGGAGGACATCTCCGCCCCCCCCCCCTCCCTGAACGATTTCCTCGCCTAGGAGGGCCAATCGAGCAAACTTTTTTGGTCGCTGCTACCCCCGCAGGAGTCGTTAATTGGTATT
Organism: Thinopyrum elongatum; assembly: GCA_011799875.1. Lineage (NCBI taxonomy): Eukaryota > Viridiplantae > Streptophyta > Magnoliopsida > Poales > Poaceae > Thinopyrum > Thinopyrum elongatum. The sequence goes on along the minus strand of CM022303.1, from coordinate 85,765,094 downwards.
CCCTCAAGAGGAAGGGTGAAGCAGCAAATAGCATGTTTTTTCTCGGTGAAGAACCAAGGTTTATCGAACCACTAGGAACTTATAAGCTACATAGGTCAACAACACATTGCTACTTGTAAGCTTGGTTGGGATTTCCTCAAAGAGGAAAGGATAAAGCAGTATAGTAGAGATAAGTATTTCCCTCAGTTAAGAACCAAGGTTATCAATCCAGTAGGAGAATCACACAGAATCACATTAGCAGCACCAGCACACACAAAAGCAAATACTTGCACCCAACGCGAACAAAGGGGTTGTCAATCACCTCGGCGGTTACTTGCAAGTATTAAATCTCGTAGTGGTAGGTGATAAAGTAAATTTAAAAACAAAATAAAAGAAATAAAATTGTAGCAAGGTAATCTTTTGTTTTATATATGGTAAAAGTAGACCCGGGGGCCATAGTTTTCACTAGAGGCTTCTCTCTCGAGCACATAACATATGGTGGGTGAACGAATTGTTGTTGGGCAATTGATAGAAAAGCGCATAGTTATGACGATATTCAAGGCAATGATCATGTATATAGGCATCATGTCTGAGACAAGAAGACCGACTCCTACCTGCATCTACTACTATTGCTCCACCAATCTACCACTATCTAGCATGCATCTATGGTATTAAGTATAAAACAGAGTAACGCCTTAAGCAAGATGACATGATGTAGACAAAGTAAACCCAATCAACATGAATAAACCCCGCCGTTTTATCCTTAATGGCAACAATACAAATACGTGTCTTGTCCCCTACTTTGTCGCTGGGATATAGAGCACGACAAGATTTAACCCATCAAAAATACCTCTCCCATTGCAAGATAAATCAATCTAGTTGGCCAAGCCAAACCAAGAGATCGAAGAGAAATGCAAAGCTATAACAATCATGCATAATAAAGTTCAGAGAAGACGCAATTAATATTCATGAATAATATGATCATAAACCCACAATTCATCGGAGCCCAACAAACACACCTCAAAAGAAGATTACATCGGATAGAACTCCAAGAACATCGAGAAGAACATTGTATTGAAGGTCAAAGAAAGAGAAGAAGCCATCTAGCTACTAGCTATGGAACCGTAGATCTATGGTGAACTACTCACGCATCATCGGAAGGCAGCAAGGATGATGTAGAAGCCCTCCGTGATCGATTCCCCCTCCAGCAGAGTACCGAAAAAGCCCTCCATATGGGATCATGAAAGAACGGAAGCTTGCGGCAGAGGAAAAAGTGTTTTGTGTGGCTTTTTGTTGGTTTCCCGATTTTAGAGAATTTATGGAGGTGGAATTCGGTCAGACGGAGCCACGGGGGGCCCACAAGGAATCAGGGCGCCCTACCCCCCTAGGCGCGCCCTATTGCCTTGCCGTCTCCTTGTTTGCCTTCTGGTCTCCTCCCGAAGCTTCCAGGGTCTCTCCTATCCAGAAAAAAATCGTCAAAAAGTTTCGTAGCATTTGGACTCCGTTTGGCACTGATTTCCTAGAAAACCAAAAATAGGCAAAAAAATATCAACTGGCACTAGGCACTGGGTTAATAGGTTAGGCCCAGTAAATAATATGAAATATCATATAATTGCTTATAGAACATCCAAGATTGATACTATAATAGTATGGAAGAATAAAAAATTATAGATACGTTGGAGACGTATCTAATATCCCCAAGCTTAATTCCTGCTCACCCTCTAGTAGGTAAATGATAAAAACAGAATTTTTGATGTGGAATGCTACCTAAACATGTTCATCATGTAATCTTTCTTTTATGGTACGAATATTAAGATCCGAATAATTCGAAGCAATATTCTATAATTTGACATCAAGAAACAATACTCAGACATACCAACAAATAATCATGCCTTTAATAATAAAAATGCTAAAGAACGCTATCCGTACAAAATCATATAGCCTTGTCATGCTCCATATTCTTATCACAAAATATAAATCATGTACAACCACGATGCCAGCCAAGCAATTGATTTGTACTTTATAACGCGCTTTAGCTTTTTCAACCCCCATGCAATACATGAGCGTAAGCCATGGACAAAGCACTATGGGTGGAATAAAATGTGGTGGTAGAGATTAGTAAGGGGAAGAAAAAAAAGGAAGATTGTGTCACATCGAGGCGGCTAATCAACAGGCTATGGAGATGCTCATCAATTGATGTCAATGAGAGGAGTAGGGATTGCCATGCAACAGATACACTAAGAGCTATAAGTGTATCAAAGCTCAAACTGAAAACTAAGTGGGTGTGCATCCAACTTGCTTGCTCATGAAGACCTTGGGCATTTGAGGAAGCCCATCATTGGAATATACAAGCCAAGTTCTATAATAAAAAATTTGCCCTACTTATGAAAGTGACAACATAGGAGACTCTCTATATGAAAAACATGGTGCTACTTTGAAGCACACGTGAAGGAAAAAGATAGTAACATTGCCCCTTCTCTCTTTTTCTCTAAATTTTTTATTTTTTTGTTGGGTTCTTTTTGGCCTCTTTTTTTCTCTTTTATTTTATTTTATTTCCTCACTGGGACAATGCTCTCAAAATGATGATCATCACACTTCTATTTACTTAAACTCAATATTACAACTCGATAAAACTGAAACATATGACACTATATGAATGTCTCTGGCAGTGTACCAGGATGTGCAATGATGCTAGCGTAGCATATATGATAATGATGAATGGTGGCCATGCGACAAATACTATGTCAGCTTTATGGTCATGCAAAGCAATATGATAATGATGATGTGTGTCATAATAACGGAATGGTGGAAGTTGCATGGCAATATATCTCGGAATGGCTATGGAAATTTCATGATGGGTAGGTATGGTGGCTGTTTTGAGGAAGATATAAGGAGGCTTATGTGTGATAGAGCGTATCATATCAAGGGTTTTGGATGCATAGGTGAAGTTTGCACCGGCTCTTGAGGTGAGAAAGGGCAATGCAAGGTACCGAAGAGGCTAGCAAATTGTGGAAAGGTGAGAGTGCGTATAATCAATGGGCTCACATTAGTCATAAAGAACTCACATACTTATTGTCAAAGTCCATTAGCCCTCGAAGCAAAGTACTACTACGCATGCTGATGTCTACTACACAACTTGTTCTTGTAGACTCGTGTTGGGCCTCCAAGCGCAGAGTTTTGTAGGACAGTAGCAAATTTCCCTCTAGTGGATGACCTAAGGTTTATCAATCCGTGGGAGGTGTAGGATGAAGATGGTCTCTCTAAAAAAAACCTACAACCAAATAATAAAAAGTCTCTAGTGTCCCCAAGACACCAAATACAATGGTAAATTGTATAGGTGCACTAGTTCGGTGAAGAGATGGTGATACAAGTGTAATAATGATTGTAGATATTGATTTTTGTAATAGGGACAATAAAAAACAGCAAGGTAGCAAGTAACAAATGTCAGCTCAAACGGTATTGCAATGCTTGAAAATAAGGCCCAGGGTCTGTACTTTCGCTAGTGCAATCTCTCAACAATGCTAGTATAATTGGATCACAAAACCATCCCTCACCGTGCAACGAAGAATCACTCCAAAGTTCTTATCTAGAGGAGAACATAAGAAGAAATTGTTTGTAGGGTATGAAACCACCTCAAAGCTATTCTTTCCAATCGATCTATCCAAGAGTTCGTACTAAAATAACACCAAGTTATCCTTTCCGATCGATCTATTCAAGAGTTCGTACTAAAATAACACCATATGATACGCATCAACCAAATATAATGACACCTATATACTCCAATGTCACGACAAGTATCCATGAGTTAATTACACGATACACATCAAACAATTTCAGATTCATAATACTCAATCCAACACAAAGAACCTCAAAGAGTGCCCCAAGATTTCTACAGGAGAAAGTAGGACGAAAACATGCATCAACCCCTATGCATAGATTACCCCAATGTCACCTCGGGAATCCGCGAGTTGAGTGCCAGAACATATATCAAATGAATCAATATAATACCCCATTGTCACCACGGGTATTCATACGCAAGACATATATCAAGTGCTCTCAGATCCATAAAAATATTCAATCCGATAAAAGTGAAATCTCAAAGGGAAAAACTCAATTCATCACAACAAGATAGAGAGGGGAAACCACCATATGATCCAGTTATATTAACAAAGCCAGCGATACATCAAGATCGTGCCAAATCAAGAACACAAGAGAGAGAGAGATTAAACACATAACTACTTGTACAAACCCTCAGCCCCGAGAGTGGACTACTCCCTCCTCATCATGGTGGCCATAGGGATGATGAAGATGGCCTCCGGTGATGATTTCCCCCTCCGGCAGGGTGCCGGAATGGGCTCCCAATTTGTTTTTCGGGGCTACGGATGCTTGCGGCGGCGGAACTTTCGATCTAGGGTTATTTATGATGGTTTCTCTATTTATAGGATTTTTTGGTGTCGGTTTCACGCAAAGATGGGCCTCGAGTGGCCCACGATACACCAGGGCGCGGCAGAGGGGATTGGCATGCCCTGGTGGGTGCTGGCCACCTCCCTTATCTTTTGGTCATCCCATGATGCTTCTGGTACCTCCTTTGTTCCAAAAAAAATCATCAAAAACTTTCGTTGCATTTAGAGAACTTTCACTTCTGCACAAAAAACAACACCACGGTAGTTCTACTGAAAACAGCGTCAGTCCGGATTAGTTCCATGCAAATCATACCAAAACCCTATAAAATTGTTGTAAACATGGCATGAATACTTCATAAATTATAGATACGTTGGAGACGTATCAGCATCCCCAAGCTTAATTCCTACTCGTCCTCGAGTAGGTAAATGATAAAAGAAATAATTTATGAAGTGTGAATGCTAGCATAGTGTATAGGTTTGGTCAATGAATTTCAATCACTTTTCCTAGCATCATAACAGCAAGTTTTTCTCAGAAAACTTCTCATATTAAAGTAGCAACCAATTCTCATGTAATGGTTCAAACAATGAATTCTCTTGAAACTCAACAACCTATATTCTTAGTCACCAAACAATTGCAATTCAACTTATTCAACGAAGTCTAAGTAAGAGCTCCACATACTCAATCATCACATAGTCTTCTATGATTGCTAGTAGTCAAAGTATATTTTTAGAACAAATGGCATCCATCGAACACAGAGAAAGATAGGGGCTTAATGTTTCGCCTCCCAACTCATTATCATAGAGATAATTGTCAACAATAAGAAATCATGATCAAATATATTTGACTGGCCATATGTGCCTAGATCTTTCCCCACCACATGATGCTTGCCAACTAGAGAATAATTGAGGTTGAAATGAGAATGCATACTATTGAATCTTGCATAAAAGTAAATACTAAAAAGTAAAAGATAGGCCCTTTGAAGAGGGAAGCAGCGGTTGTCATGCGCTTTTTATTGTTGGATGCCCAAACTCTTAATGCAAAAGAACGTCACCTTATATTGCCCCTTATGATAGCAACCTTTATTATGCAGTCTGTCACTTTTATTATTTTGCCATCACAAGTTCGTACAACGCTCAATTTTCTCTTACAATAAAAGATCAAACAATTTTAGGAGCAATTTTTATTGTTTATGCACCGATGACAACTTACTTGAGGGATCTTATTCAATCAATAGGTTGGTATGGTGGACACTCATGGCAAGAAATTGGGTTTAAGGGTTTTTGGATGCACAAGTAGTATCTCTACTTAGTACAAATTTTTGGCTAGCAAAAGATTCTAAGCAAGCACGACATGTTGGAGGATCCATAACAATATAACTTCTATGCAAATATACACAAGCATAACTCATCAAGTTGTCTTCCTTGTCCAAGTTCAACTAATTTGCTCAAGTTTGAAAATAATTAATTGGTATTCACAATCATAGAAGATGTCCAAGATAATATATTTGTATGTGAAAGTTCTCTTCCTCATGAATTGCTTGTATGACCAATATTGTGATGGTCAAGCTTAAAAAGATTTCACTTTCTAAACCCAATATGAAGCTACTACTAGGCATGATATGAACAAATAGTTTCAACTTCATGATATTCAATTCATTCAACAATTTACTCATAGGATATAAGTGAAGCACAAGAGTAAATGACAAACTACTCCAAAAGATATAAGTGAAGATCAAGCGAGTAGTTATGTAAATGGGTAGCTATTTGAGGACTCTCTTTTATTTAAAAACTTTCAGATCTAAGTATTTCATAAAAACAGCAAGCAAAACAAAATAAAATGACATTCCAAGAATAACACAACTCATGTGAAGAAGCAAAAACTTAGGCTCAACCGAAACTAACTGATAATTGTTGATGAAGAAAGGTATGATGCCTAGCGGGGCATCCCCAAGCTTAGATGCTTGAGACTTCTTGAAATATGAACTTGGGATGCCTTTGGCATCTCCAAGCTTGAGCTCTTGTGTCTTCTTCATTCCTCACATATCACGGTTCCCCTAAATCATAAAAACTTCATCCACAGAAAACTCAACAAGACTCATGAGATAAGTTAGTATAAATCAATGCAATAACCTTATCATTCTATACTGTAGAAAATCACTAAAATTATAATTTAACATTGCATACTAAATGCCTGTGCATATTTAATAGTTCTATCATCAAATAGAAACATTAAACAAGCAAACATATGCAAACAATGCAAACATAATAGCAATCTGTCTAAACAAAACAGTCTGTAAAGGATGAATCAAGATCCATATTTATTTAACTAAAAAAATTCTGAAAATTTACCACACTGTAGAAATTTATCATAGCTTATTATGCAAAAAAATTAAACATTTTATCACATACTGACTTTTCTAGAGAATTTTTGCAACAGCGATAAACTTTCTGTTTTGAAACAGCAACTCATGTACTTGCAAACTAAGCATGGTGAAGGCTATCCTTGCCACTTTTATTGAAATAAAAGATGAAAAACATTATCTAAATAACAGAAAGCAAATCCTAACAAAATCAAATGACACTCCAAGCAAAACACATATCATGTGACGAATGAAAATATACCTCCAAGTGAGGTTACCGATAATGTTGAAGACGAAAGAGGGGATGCCTTTCGGGGCATCCCCAAGCTTAGTTTCTTGGGTCTTCCTTTAATATTACCCTGGGGTTCCTTGGGCATCCCCAAGCTTAGGGTCTTGTCACTCCTTATTCTCCTCATATCGATATCTCACCCAAAACTTGAAAACTTCAATCACACAAAACTTAATGGAACTTCGTGAGATTGGTTAGTATGATAAAGGGCAAATCATTCACTTTGGTACAGTCAAGAAAAGATTCATAGTTGTTCTCACACAATTCCTTATCTACTCTATCATTTCTACAATTTATATTGAGCAATATAATCCATAGAAACTATAAAACAACCAAACTATGCATTGAAAACAGAATATATCAAAAATAGAACAGTCTGTAGTAATCTGAACTTTGACCATACTTCTACAACTTCAAAAATTCTGAAGAATTAGGACAACGTAGAAAATTTGTATATCAATCGTGTGTCAAAAATTCAGATCAAAAGGATGTTCCAGTTAATTTTCAAAATTCCTGGACTCAGAGCAAAAGTTTCTGTTTTTGCACAGAATCAAGTCAACTATCATCCACACTATCCCAAAGATTTTTTTTCAAAACTGTGACGGGATTTATAGAAAATATGAAATCTATAGGGTTGAACGCCAAAAAATCAAAACTATAACCCCGTCAGCCTGCGGTGGGCCGAAGAGGTGCCTATCGGCCTACGGGAAGCCGAAGGGGGGCCTGTCGGCCTCTGGCTGGCCGAAGAGAGGCCTGTCGGCCTCTGGCTGGCCGAGGGGTGGCCTGTCGTCCTCTGGTAGGCCGAAATGTTTTTTTTTTTCGAATTTTGACTTAATAATGATGTACAATGATTTCCCGTCTTATAAACATTGTAAAAATATTATTTATGCTTCCGCGCAACTCTTTCCCTCCATATTTTCCCGGCATCCCTTTCCCGCCATACTTTCCTGCCATCCCTTTCCCGCCATACTTTCCCGCCATCCCTTTCCTGGAATATTTTCCCGCCATCCTTTCCCGCCATTTTCTACTCTCTACCTATAAAACCCCCTTGACAGTAAGGTGGGTAAGCAGTGCAGTGTAGTGTACTTGAGATGTTCGACTATCCTTTTGATCGTAGTTTTCACCCTGAGATGAGCAAATGTCTTCTGAGACTAGCCACCAATTTCAGGATGGACAACAGGATAGTTCCATGGGACGAACTCATCGGTAGTGACACCATACTGAATGAGTTGTCTCACGCATTACGTAGGTCTAGGTGGCCTGGAAGGACCTATGAGGAGGTACGTAAAGAACTTAGGTTGCATGGAAGGTGGAAGAAGGTAGTGCAGACGAAGAGTGAAACTTTCTTAAGGATTGCAGCAGAGCATACATATTTATGGACTACCGACAGCGAAGATGAAGACGATATCTTCATGCCGAGCACCAAGGGCAAGAGTACCGCATCGTCGAAGGGCAAGAGTACCGCATTGTCGTAGGGCAAGAGTACCGCATCGTCAAAGGGCAAGAGTACCGCATCGTCGAAGCGCAAGAGTACCGCATTGTCAAAGGGCAAGAGTACCGCATCGTCAAAGGGCAAGAGTACCGCATCGTCGAAGGGCAAGAGTACCGCATCGTCGAAGGGCAAGAGTACCGCATCAACAGAGGATGACGATTATGCCTTCATGTAGTCTGTAAGCTTCATTTTTTTAAGTTCAGCCCTACCATTTAATTCAGATGTACCTGTATCTGAATGAACTATTGCAGTCTCTTTGGAAATGTAACTGGAATGACAATGCGAATTAATAGTAATATGTTTCTCGCATACATAGGTCGATATATGTCTCCAACTCTGATAGAAGCAAGTGCGATAGTAACACATACATCAAGCATTCTCATACATAGATAATGACTCATACATAGATAACCATATCACTGCTGGGGACGACGACGAATCTTGGGCTTCCTCGGACGAGGACCGGAAGGCGATAAGCACTCAGCCGGTGGATGAGTCTCATGATGACCACGACCATAGACAACCTGGTCTGTCAGTGTCTGTGTCTCCTGCGTCCATGGTGGTGTTGGAGTGTGAAGAACTGTCTGCGAGAACTCATAGGTGTTTGCAGCTCGGTCATCGTCATCGCCGTCGCCGTCTAAGAATGAACCAGCACCACTAAGTATCGGTGAATGGACTGAATGCATGAACGGTTGCGACTGGCTGCCGCCTGCGGTAAAGTAAAACATGTAAAATTGATTTGCAAACCTACAATGTTTGAAAGAATGTACAAAGTAGTGTTACCTAGGTCCATCTGATTATGCCAGGAAGAGCCCCCTGGTTGTGAAGGAGGTGGCTGCTGGCAGAAATAGCTCACTGGTTGTGAAGGAGGTGTCTGCTGCCAGGAAGAGCTCCCTGGTTGTGAAGGAGGTGTCTGCTGCCAGGAAGAGCTCCCTGGTTGTGAAGAAGGTGTCTGCTGCCAGGAAGAGCTCCCTGGTTGTGAAGGTTGTGGTTCTGAACGGTACACAAAGGGTCGTGGTTCCGAATGGTGCACAGAGGGTCGAGGTTCTGAACGTTGCAGAGAGGGGCGTGGCAGACGATGTGCTGGACGAGGAATAGCAACATCCGAAGATCGTCTACATGTAACAGCTGCGTAAATCCTGCGTAGCTTCTCATCAAGTCGCCTCAACCATGAGACATTCTCTCGCGGTGGAATATTATCTCCCCTCTCAAAGCGTTGCATTAAAGCGGAAACCTCCTCTAGCGCCTCGCATGTCAAGTCACCCTGTAAACGGAGAGTTAACCAATTAGATCATCGTTGTATGGCAGACAACATGAATAGTGAACCAATTGTATATGTTCAGGTTAAGAAAAAACTTAACATGTGAGAACCATAGCACGTACCGCGTGGTGTCTGGTTCCCACAACAGAGGCAGTTGGGAACAGATCGCTAGTGAGAGGGGCTTCGATCTAATCAGGAGCTGCTGATGTAACCAAGTAGATCCTCGTGCTATGCCGGTAACGCTGCAGATACAACCCGAACTTGTCCCAGTCAAAGGGCAGAATCTCATCCCAGATATTTGTCGCTGCAGTAGTCCATTCATCCACGTAAGGGCTAATGTCTTGAAGCCAGGAATGCAGGGACTTGTTTCCTCCTTCGTGACTGTACCTGAGATTGACATGCGCATTACATGATTAGTTATATTCTGAATGCAGACCTGAGAACTAAAATAGTATTACTTACTTGTGCACGTGATCTGGTAAGTGTGGAATAACTGGAGGGTCAGGCTCTTGGCATAGACCAAACTGTCTCATCACCCTATGAAGAGCCATCTCCTCAACCGTCACGTCGAACACCAAGCTGGCGTTGGTCATCCAATATTGCCGATCTCTAGTGCACAATCCAGAAATTCCAACTGGGCATCTGGATAATATAGCCTGATGGGAGTATGGCTCCCGGATAACTTGATCCTCGTGCAAACTATCAAACTGCATCGTGAAGGAGGGGTAGCAGCCCCTCACCTGGCTATGCGCAAACTGTGTTTGTGCATGACAACAAATAAGCATTAGTAATATTATTGAATGGCAAGAAATAAACATTAATAATTCATATTGTTACTTAATATGAAAATACCTCTCTCCGTGTCCAAACAGATCCCATAGTAGGCAAGTCGCCGATAGCAGGCACGTAAGTCCCATCCATGTCCTCCAAACCAAAAGGTTTATCAACGCAAACATAGGGTCGACCAATAGGGAATCTCTCGTATGACCAGAGCTGCAACAATAGTGGACATCCAACAAGACCTGATTTTCTAGACTTCAACAAGCAAGCTTTGCACAGGCCTCTGTATGTAGCAGCTAACAAAGCAGAACCAAAACTCCTCTGAAGAATGTCCCCAGGGTAATGTCCGTCAGCTATCTCCCGTCCAATACCGATGAGTCGTGCATCGACAGTGGTCACGTGGTTCTCCGTGAACATCGTCTTGCCGAACAACCACATAATATATGCCTCTAGGGATCGGTCAATCTGTGCCCTGACAACTGAACATCGGGATATCCTAAGGAGACAATCTACATAGAAACCAAACGATTGTATAAACTATGCAATGAGGACAACAATGAAAACAACATTTTTTAAACTGGCCGTGAAGGTTACCTGAAACTGGCTCAACCACTTAAAACGAGGCCCGTGAGGATCGTTATCTAGGCCCGTAGCAGTTGGGACCGCAGCCAAAAAACGGGCCTGCATCGATGCTAGCCAACCAGGTTCTGCCTCTAAAGGACCTATGGCAGCACCGGCCAGAGGTAATCCCAACAAGTAAGACACATCCTGTAAAGTAGGCGCCATCTCTCCCCAGGGAAAGTGAAACGTATGTGTCTCTGGTCTCCATCTATCTACTAAGCAGGTAAGGAGTGACTTGTCGTAAGAGAAACGTTTCACTTGCCTCTTGCGTAACTGCATTGGTTCACCTGTCTCATCCAATTGCGGATGTTCAACCCACTCATCCAATGTACCCTCAACCAGCCGTGCCAAGAGTAGAAGTCCAGCACAACTTAACCTACAAAATAAAGAGTCATTTTACCGACTATCAAAAGTATGTCATACATAGTAAGTCATTATACGGACACATACCTATTAGACTTTGGGGTGCGAGTGACCAACACGTCTAGGTTCTTGCCCGCTTCCATAAGTGCGGCCTGGTGCCCTCTATCGATATTACCATTAAGCAACGGATACAAAGCCATATCTGCAATTCGAACAACAAATCTCAGATGCAAATTAAAACATAGTCCAGACATATTACAAATTAAAACATAGTCAAATAATATTACAAATTAAAACATAGTCCAGACATATTACAAATTAAAACATAGTCAAATAATATTACAAATTAAAACATAGTCCGACATATTACAAATTAAAACATAGTCCAGACATATTACAAATTAAAACATAGTCCAACACATATTAAAAATTAAAACATAGTCCAACACATATTACAAATTAAAACATAGTCCAACACATTATATAGCTTCTGAGTTATTTCTTCCTCGTCCGCCCCTTCGGCCTCGACTGCCATGACCACCACGACTGCCACGACCACGTCCGCCTCTTCCTACTGTTATCGCAGTCGTCGATGTGGAAGCAATCGTCGATGTGGAAGCACCATCTTTGCTCAGGTCGGGACAATATTTCATCCTATGCCCATAAGCCGCGCATAGCAAACATTGTCTGGTTGCTCCATCAGCTTCAGATTGGTCCATATCATTTCAGATGCGCTTTACCTTACGTCTGCCCCTGCTTGTTCGCCGAAGTTCTGGATCCAGGATGTATACTCTCTCCCCATCGTTTCCCTTGTTGAAATTGTCGACAACTCTAAACCCTGTCATCTCACCTGTCCAGACATTGAGTACTGCATCTTTTAAATAGTATGGGGACACGAAGGAGATAGCGTCCAACTCAATCTGGCCACACGCAGCCAACACATGTGAGCAAGGCAGGTGCAACAACTTTGGTTTGTTGCATGTACACTCACAAGTTGGATAAAATTCCGTTCCAATTTTTACCTCGTGCGTCTTCACCTCATTTGTAGAACCAAAACCATCTGTAGGAAGCTGAACCTCATACCTCCTTTCCTAATTACCTATGACTCTGACAGTGTGATTCTTTGCTTTCTCTATCTTCTTTGCCATGTACTCCATGACACGGCTACAATAAGGTGTGTTCTGGTTATCTGCAATATGCTTCTTTGCTAACTTGTGCCTTTCTCTGAAATATCTCAAAGTGCCATGGAATACAGCCTCTACAATAGCTGTGAGTGGCAATGCTCTATTCCCTCTGAGTACAAAGTTATACACCTCTGCAAGATTGGTTGTCATGTGGCCATACCTAGCTCCATGGGTGTCATGCAGCAAAGACCAATTCACCGGAGGCTCTTTCTCTATCCACTCAGAAAAATTCTTTATTGCCCTGCCCTTCTTTCTCTGAGTATTAGGAGGGTCAATTGCTGGCAAGTCACAAAGACCTACTGGCTCCTCTAGCTCCGCGATGAGTGCTGCTAATTTAACCTGATATATTTCCATTTTCTTCCTCGCACGGACCTGCTTCTTAGTAAACTCATCTAGTTTTGACCAAATAAATTCATCAACCGTTTGCGCTGCTGGTTCTGGTTGCATAACTTTTTGAACAAGTTCATCAACCGTTTGTTCTTAAACTGTGATAAAAAATTAGCCCCAAGATGGCGCACGCACCACCGGCTCTGCAAGTCCTTCCAAGGTGTTGGTTCGTCAGCTGTTGGATTCCTTAGTGTCTTCACGGCCTTCAATATACTAGCATGTCTGTCATGAATGACACACATGTTTGGTCGGTCCTTGACGATCGCAATTTTAACTTGCCGGAAGAACCATACCCAGCTCGGAAAGTTCTCACCCTCCACAAATGCCATGGCAAGTGGGATGATTTGATTGTTCCCGTCCACACCAATAGCACTCAGGATTTACCCTTTGTACTGACCAGTCAGGAATGTACCATCCACAAACATCACTGGAGGACAATGCCGGAAAGCTTCGATGCACATAGCGAAAGAGAAGAATACTCGTTTCAACACCTTGAAATCTGGTATACTCTCCACCCTTGTGTTGTATGTTAACATAAGTGCCGTGATTCCTCTCCTTCAGTATGTCAAGGAGACGGACAACATTATCATATGAGTCGAAGAACGTCCCAAACCTTTCCTCCATAGCCTTCTTCTTAGCCCTCCAAGCCTTCCCATAAGGAATGTCATAATTCCATCTGACCTTCACTGCTGTCTGGATGTGTTTTGCTTCCATATCTTTCTTCTCCACTATCTCAGTACACATGAGTTGCGCAATGAGAGTTGAAGTCAGGTTTGGATGATGAACCAACAGGTTTTTCCTCACACAATTATGTGGGACCACATTGGTGACAACCCAGTGGATGTTATACTTCGGCACGTGCCCATGCACCTTCGCAAGACAACCTGTTTCAACACACTTCACGGTATAGTTTGTTGGACTTGATATGTGTGTCCGGAAAACCCTCTGCGTAGACATAGCCCACTTTATCACCGCATACTTCAAAAAAAAAATTGTATCAAACATAGCCCCTATCTGGACTTGGTTCAGATTATATTGCCATGGAGTCTCATGGCCATCGTTGACAGTAAGACCGGTGGATATGTCCAGATCCCATGCAGAAGGAATTGGTACCTCCACTTCATTCTCGGAATTTTCAGAATCTAGATCCTCCGCAAATCCATCCTCGTCCTCTTCCTCCATCACCCTCTGCATTTTATCGCCTTCCTCATCCCCATCAGCAACACCAGAACCAGCTAATATTATCGACTGACTCTGCCCAGTATCATGACCACAAACATTGTGTGGCACGTAGTCTGACTCTTGGCTAGCATCCACATCCTGTGGCTATGACCCGGATAAATAAATCTCGTTAGCCACTTGACTACCCTGGCCGGGTTCATACCCCACGTGGAGTTGTACGGTATTCTCCTCCTTCGCCACTGGTTGCATTAGGGCATATGGGTGGATTCTTCGGTCTCGGCAACGACTTAACAGGGTCAACCAATGATGGCTCCTATCTATCAGCATCAACTCCCACTTGACATTTTTACAGGATTTGGTCCACAATGTATGAATACTGACAGAACATACTTCAAGATCCAGCCCAAAACTAGTAGTCAACCAGTACTTCAACTGTCTAATGTCCAGTCTGCCCGGGTCTGAAAGTGTCATGACACCATTTTTAAACTCGCTAAGATCAACCCCCAACTCATTATATCGAACATTACCAGGGCCGTAGTAAACAGTCAAATTTACTGATTTAGACATTTTCACCTGTTAGACATTGCCACCTTCTCAATAATCGCAACGAACATAATTATTACCGGCTACACTAACTATCCGCTAAAATGACTATGTACACTATATAAATTGTACAGCTCATAGAAAACTTGTGACGACATTATTATACCTTCGACACGTGTGTCCCCTTCTTCTTCCTCCTCTCTTCAACTCAGCGGCACTGGCCACCTCGCGGACTCCTTGCACCACCGGATAACACCACCGGAACTCCTCCTCACCATCACCTCCTCCTCCTCACCAACACCTCCTCCTCACCACCACTGCCTCCACACCCGCACCTCCTCCACCCCACCACCTCCTCACCAGCCACACCTCCTCCACCCCACCATGGCTCCTCCTCACCCACAAAAAACTACCCCATAGCAAAAAAAATACCGTAGGCCGGCGGAGAATGCTATGATCTATTGTTTCTACGGGTTGGATAGGAAAATGGGTGGACGAGGGAAGAGATCGGCGCGGGGGTGGAGAGTACAGAGAGCAATGAGAGAGAGATGAGGTGAAAACGAGCAGAGGAAGAAGAAAGGAGCGGCGTCGGTCTTATCCAGGAGCTCTTCGGTCTCCTGGAGGCCGACGGGCCCCCTTCGGTCGCCTGGTGGCTGACGGGCCACATTTCGGTCGCATGGGAGCTGATGGGCCGCTTGTCGGCCCACTGGTGGCCGACCAGCCTCGCTTCGGCCAACTGCAGGCCGAGAGGCCCCTCTTCGGCCTTCCAGAGGCCGACGGGGTCATATTTCTGGGTTTTTTCCGTTCAGCCCTATAGTTTTCAAATTTGTTACAAAATAGGTCATAGTTTTGAAAAAAAATTGCTTGGTACATTACTGAAAAAAAAGCTATAAAACATTGTTACTACAGTATCTTAATCATGTGAACACACAATAACAGTATGGGTAAGGGTTGTCTCCCAACAAGCGCTTTTCTTTAATGCCTTTTAGCTAGGCATGACGATTTCAATGATGCTCACATAAAAGTAGATAATTGAAATATAAAGAGAGCATCATGAATCACATGACAAGCACATCTTATATCTTATATTTACTAATTAAAAGCATCATACGAGACACCACGTTAATCCTTGAAAGTAAGAAATTTCATCCGTCCAATTAATATACAGTCTATTTGTGACCATCAGATGAGACAACAGACGTGCAGCCCTTGGACTCTCCCTTCTATGCTTGAAACAAAAAAAAGTTTACAGAAGACGTCCACCTCTTGGTCTCTCCCTTCAACAATTAAAAAGAAAAAAAAACTGCAGGAGACGTGCTCCCCTTGGTCTCCCTTCTTTAGTTGAAGTTTCCCGTGCATGCGTGACACAACTAGGTAAGTATATTGTGGATCCCGTAATAGTTCTCCTTTCCCTTTTCCTAGCTACAGGAGAGAAGAGGCGAAGAGAAAGGCGACCGAGGTTCCGCCGGTCAGATCCGCGTCTCTCTCTTCTCCGGACGGCTCCGCCGTCGCCGTGAGAGGAGAAGACGTCGGTCTGGCCGGGTGGATGTGTTTACAGTAGCGTAGTATTTTCTCTAGCCTAGCTGTGTAGGATTCTGGCGTCCATCTCCTCGGCTATATCAGCGGTGATGGCGTTGGAAAATAATGCTCCAGGTCCAGCCCAGACGGTGCGACCTGCGTGGCCGTCGGTGGTGGATGTGGGAGCCCTGCTGCTCGACGCCTCGACCCTCCTTCTGGACTGGGCTGTGCGTGTTGGCGTCCTGGCGGTGGCGTTCTGGAGGCGGGGATGTCGCTGTCGTGGTTTTTGCTTTTCCCTGTCCCGCTCTAGCCTTCATGCGGCGCTCTCCAGCAGCACCAAGGTCGACGGGGAAATCTGTACAGGAGGTGGTTTCTCTTCAGCTGTCCCTCTCCTCGAGCTTCTGCGGGTCTTGCCGCTAGCTCCGGCCGGTGTGGCGGACCTGACCGTCGGATCGAATGGGGGCGTCGCCGCCGCCGATATGCTGCTGTCCTGCTCCAAATCCCGTCGGTTGCGGCGGGTGGCTACTGCGGCGACTATTACGAGGCTGGGTCCTCTGAAGATTCACTCTGGCGACTCAGCTGCGGCTACGTTGGGCTTCGTCTTCCTCTTCGGTGGAGCGACGGCGTCCGCGCGAGCGGTGGCGGATTTCTTCCTGCAGACTTGTGCCCGAGGGCTTGGTTGTAATTTCGTTTTCTTTCAGGGTCCTTTCTGCAATGTAGGGACAGCTGTCCCAGGTCTGGATTGGTCTGGTACCAGCGTTTTCCTTATATAATATATCCCAGATATGATTTCAAAAAAAAACGTAAGTATATTGTGCGTACATGCACCTAGGTATGCGAAGGGGTTTATTTCTGATCAAAAATCACGACGCACATCATAAAGCATGCATGCGTGTACTATACAAATCATGCATGTATTTATATGTCGGGGCCGGATTTCGGGGACACAATAATCTCAGAAAATTAGCCCCTCGTGTCATCACCAACCCAAGATTACCGTTACTAGTGGACACGTCCTTGTTACAAATTACCAAGCAATTACAAGAATTGGATACAAGACCATAAAGGTCTAATGATACAACAATAATTCTGGAGATGGATGAAGGAAGCGACTCGTGGTTCTCCAACGTCGATGGGGCTCCATTCCCACAGGAACGGCTGACCTGGATAATTCCTATCCTGCGTGCCTACTATCCTAGGCTCCGTGTGAACGTCGTGGTAGTACTCCTCGCTGAAATCCTGACCTGGCCAAGTAAATAGCCAGGGACAAGGCTGTGAGTACGTTTGAATGTACTCGCAAACATTATGAACACAAGATATACTGAATGTATATGCTCATGATGAATTAAATGTTATGCTCATGCTGACTGAAATTTAAATCATGACAAGTTAAATATAATACGATGCAAAGAATAAATATAACAGGTTAGTGACAAGCAATACAAAGAAAAATTTAATAGAAAAGAAATGTCAATCGGGTGTCCACAAGAGTAGTGGCGTGATAGGACCGCCTGAGAACTCGAGGGACGCCACGAAGAGGTCTTGAAAACAAATGCCAATCGGGTGTCCACAAGAGTAGTGGCGTGATAGGACAGCCTGAGAACTCGAGTGACGCGACGGAGAGGTCTTGAAAAGAAATGCCAGTCGGGTGTCAAAAAGTGACGCCACGGTCGGTCTTGAAAATAAAACCGAATGCCCGGGGTAGTCTAGCCAGCCCCTGAGACACTCAGGAAAATAAAATAAGAGAAACGGGTTAGTCCACAATAATATGCATAACCACAATAATATTAATATGCATAGCAAAAATATTCATGGTAGCATCAGGGTGACAATAATTATCCTGCAAAATAATTCAGGCTCAATTTAATTATTTTCCTCCGAAGACCGACACTAAGACCAACACTTGACCAACCCAGACTGTAGTCCTTAACCGCGGACACGGCTATTCGAATAGGTTTAAACTCTGCAGAGGGTGTAGTCTTTACCCACAAGTAAAGGATTTATTTAGTCAGTACCGTGACACTGACTAATTCCCATTACTGTCTTTGGGTTGAAAACACACCTGACCAGCACACACCAGATTAACCGTCCGGATGCCAGGAATCACCCAAAGCATCGTTTCAGAAAAACTCTAAGTCGGGGAGACAACAATCTCGAGTAGCATGGGGCCACTATTAATATGTGCGGATTCCAAGGGGTGCCCCCCTCTCGGCTACAACCGGATACACCCATGCCCCCTGACCCGATGAAAGGATTTAGTCCACCATCGTGGAAACCCTCATCCTATCCCTCTGTGTGGTGTGTGCACGGAAAGGGGTTAACAACTTACTGAACCATACCCTACCTGTGGCAGGGACATGTGGTAGCACGAACAAGTATGGGGGTTTCTGGAACAAGACTCGATCTACGGTCGACTCAGGAGGCTTAAGTTGCCTGCAACAGTTAGCGCAACAAAGTATTCTTTCAACAGCAATACCAACAGGGCCACAACCCTTGCATGCTCCAACATGCATAACAAACAAGGCATGATCACGCTCCAACGTGATCACCCTTCTGTTGGTAACGGTATTTCTCTTATGCCTGCTCCTGCAAGTTAGTCGTGACAAGCACACGATGCACGGTACGATGAAACATGCCAACTCTATTATGCATGCAAATTTTTATTTGAATTCAACAGAAGCATGGTTCAATTATTCCTGCAAACAAACAACTAGGCAATCACCATATCAAGTGTTCAAGATGCTTTCCTTGGGCATGCAGAAGTATTGGGTGCACTCCAAAAGTTTTGAAAATTTTATCTTCCCTCCATTTCCTATTTTAAAAAATATTCAATTACCACATATAGCAACAACAGTACTAAAAAGTTGTCTGGAAAATTTTAAAATAAATACTAAAATAAAATAGATGAAAAATGAAAAATAACAGAAAAAGAATCAATCTATTTGGAGTTCATATGATTTACTTAGAGAATTTCTAAGTTGAAAAGAATAAAGAAATGGACTAGTTAAAAGATCAGGTGGAGATAAAGCTTAAGAAAAATGTCCGCCTAGTCTAGAATAAAAGAGCATGATTTCAGGAGTAGGAATAAATTTGGATGTGAAATGACTGTTGTGGATTTATTTCAAACTTGCTGGAAAAGGAAAAGAGTAAGGCAGAACGCGCCCTGAGCGCTACTTAGCCGTGCGGTGTTATTGGGCCAGGCCTAGCCGTTCGGCCGCGCGGAGGAGTTGATGACATCGATGGCGTACTCCATGGTTTACGCTTTCGTCGCGCGAAGATGGTTTCTGGAGAAACACACCTGTCATATTTGACCGGTCGCCGAGCGCTCCTCCCTCCTTTGACAGAATAGAGTGCGATCTCCGGTGGACCGTGCCGGCGAACGGCGGCGCCGCTCGACGAGCTGAGCACGTGGGTGTGCTCCCCTCATCGAGACGAACCTGAAACCGCACCGGCGACGAGCATTCTGGCGGGCGGCGGCGTCGGGTAGGAAGGGGATTTCGCCCAGGAAATTGCTCCGGTAAAATTGATGAGCGGAGTGGGTTTGTGGGACTACGAGGGGTCTAATGGTGGAGAGAAAGGGAATGCGGAGGCTCTGGTTGCGTCTGGATCAACTGGACAGGGGCGGCGGCCGTGGCTGCCGGAGTTGGGGAAGACGGCCGTTTCCGGTCATGTGGCTGCTCATGGGAGATCACTAAGGGAGAGGGAGGTGTTGTGGTGATGATCGAGGACCCGGAGTGGCTTTTATAGGCGAGGCAAGACGGTTCCGCGGGTTCCCAAACATGGACGCGGTGGCGATCGCCATTGATGGCGATTCAAGGTTGTTGGCGTGGTCGGCGGTGTTGGTGAGGATGGTGGTGGTCATTAAGTATGCCCTGTGTGTGCTGGTTGGCTTGGAGGGGCGCCAGGTGGCTCGGACGGTGCCATCCACAGCAGACTGCGGCGGCGGCCATTGATGGCGAAGCGCGGTTGGTGGCAAGGTCAGCAAGGTTGGTGAGGACAGTAGCGTTGTAGGCACGCCGCGGATGAGCTCCGGTGGTTGGGAGTTAAGGCGGGAGACCCTGGCGGAGACGTGTCCGAGAGGGACTCGTCGGGCGGTGCGCTTGGTCGCCGTGGACGGCGGTGGCCGGCGCTAGCAGCCAGGGTGGGGTGTCGACGGGGTACGGGGATGATCAGCCGATCTGGGAGAGGCCAGGGCGAGTGAGAGAGGCAGCGGGAATGCGGCAGGAGCTTGATGCAAAAACCTGCACAACGTGCGCTCTGCACACGCTCTAGACGTGCGCGAAATGTGCTCGATGAATTGCCAATGCATCCTAGGCTAGTCCAATTGAGGTGATTTTTGGTAGGGTGATGCTGACAAGGTTGGCAAGGCTTCAGGACATGCTGTTTTGGCCAGAGGATCTACTATCACATGCCAGTTTTAAACTTTACCAAATTCTGCCATGCACATCACCTGTTTGATAAAATGCTGGGGTGACCTAGGAGATTTGGTTGGATGTGAAAATTACCAGGATGATGTCTCACTGGATGATAGAGATGGTGGTGGAGTTGTTTTGGCCAAAAGAAAAACTTGCCAGTGCAAGTTTTGCCAGAATTCATTTCCGGACAGAAACTACAGGAGGTTATTTGCTGGCTTTACAAAATTCAAATAGGGCTGACCTTCTAGAGTTAAGGGTTTGGTTGGAAGGACTGTAAGTGGGAAAAATTTCTGAATTTTTGGAGCAAGGAAAATAGAGGTTGTAGTTGTAACGTAGAAAATGGACAGAATTGGAAAGAGGTTCTTTCACTCAAAACATTTAAAAGACCAAGATGGGTTTTTGCATAAAAGTGATTTATAGGCATCACCGGACCTCCCATAATTTTTGTGGAATTTGAAAGAATTAGTTGAAATGGTTGTAGTGCAACAGAGTATAATTTAAAGTATTAAAAATGCTATTTAATGAATTATTTTGGGCAAATTCTATTATGAAAATAATTCTTACTATTATTAGAATATAAATGAAAACTACCAGAGCCCACAATATTATTTCCAAAAGAAAAAAAATTCCTATATGTAGGGAAGAACTTTGAAAGTCAGAAACAGAAAGGGCTCAAAATTATTAAAGGACTTATTATAAATAAAAATTTTATTTTCTGGCCAAATTTTACTTAATAAAAATATGATTAAATTTTTGGGTTGTTACATTATATCACGCTTACATATATACTCACGAATATGTATGTGGCATGCACAGTGTGCTCATAAAATATTAAAATACCCAGTATCAGGAAATTTATAAATCTATATGGTAAATACATGTAATAAAAAATTCTAAAATATATTTAAGAAAATCAAAATTGCTAAACTATGCATGTGCATAAAAAATATCCTAAAATACATTTAAAAAATCAAAAAGTGAGGGCATGCAGATTAAGTTCAATCGCATGACAATGGTGAGCGCTTAATTAAGTAAAAATATATATAATTTGTTAGTAGCAAAGAAAAGCATTGTTATTACTTTTCGTGACAAATGAGTTAGGATCAAGGATCAATTCCCAATATGTACAAACAAACTTTCAAAATCATATAAGTGGGCATCCAATAATTTATGCTAAATTTTAAAATGGAGAATGGCGAGCTTCTAGAAATTTACAGCCAGTTAAAAAATAAAACAAACTTCTAATGTTACTGTTGAAATTTTAATATACAAGGATGGCGTGTAGAGCGTTGCGGTCCAAGTGAAAAAAGATTTGACAAAAAAGCCAAAAAAGGGAATTATTGGAAAGACAAAGAAGGCATCCAACAGTTAAAAAATAATCTTCAAGAAGTTCAATGATTTCCCGAACATTTTAAAAGTACAGGGATAAACCTGAACTGATCCATGTCTCATAACAAGGCATGCAACTCAGGGCATTCTTAGAATGATCAACATAAACTAACTCCTCTGAGAATGGTGGAAGCTCACCTATGTTTTCCAGGAATATTTCAATCATATGTACGATCTAGATGTAACCAGTAATTGTGCAAGTAGTAACCCGTAGAGAGCAATATCAAAAAGTGAAAGCATTGCAAAAAATTTAAAAGTAGATGGTATATGTGTAATTAAGTTAAATAGAAAACACATTTTGATTGTATTTAGTAATTACAAAAGTCAGGAGCCGTTAAATATATATGATGACGTCACCGCTTTTTGTTGTGGCACAATGCTTAAAACAAAATTTCAAAAATAGAAGATGATCCACAATGTGCTGGTCATAATAGGAAGTACAGAAACATAAAACGTTATACATTATGAAAATACTTTTCTTTCTACAATATTCAAACAAAACAATACTAATATAAATTTTCTATATACAATATTAAATCATAAAAAAATACTAGCCCGTGCAGGAGCACGGGTTGATGACTAGTTTAAGTCTAACCCACTTACTATGCATAGAAATTTTATTAGCAAACAACTTATGGGAACAAGAATCAACTAGCATAGGAAGACAAAACAAGCAAAACTTCAAGATTTTCAACACATAGAGAGGAAACTTGATATTATTGAGATATGTAAAAGCATATATTCCTCTCTCATAATTAGTTTCAGTAGCATCATGAATGGATTCAACAATATAACTATCACATAAATCATTCTTTTCATGATCCATAAGCATAAAAAATTTATTACTCTCCACATAAGCAAATATATTCTCATGAGTAGTACTGGGAGCAAACTCAACAAAATAACTATCATGAGATTCTTGATTGGCATAATTCAATTGAAAGTTAAAATCATGATGACAAGTTTCATGGCTATCATTATTCTTTATAGCATACATGTCATCACAATAATCATCATAGATAACAAATTTGTTTTAACAATCAATTGAAATCTCTTCCAAAATAGTGGATTCATCACTAAATATAGTCATGACCTCTCCAAATCCACTTTCATAATAGTTATTATAAGATTCAACACCCTCCAAAATAGTGGGATAATTATTATCTAAAGTTGACACTCTTCCAAACCCACTTTCATCATTATAATCATCATAAATAGGAGGCATGCACTCATCATAATAAATTTTCTCATCAAAACTTGGGGGGCTAAAAATATTATGTTCATCAAACATAGCATCCCCAAGCTTATGGCTTTGCATATCACTAGCATCTTGGATATTCAAAGAATTCATACTAGCAACATTGCAATCATGCTCATCATTCATGCCGAACATTTTATTGAATTCTTCTTCTATCAATTGAGCACAATTTTCTGATCCATCATTTTCAAGAAAGACATTATAAAGATGAACAATAAGAGACCACCTCAATTACATTTTTTTTAGTTTTCTTATATAAACCAAACTAGTGATAAAACAAGAAACTAAAAGATTCAATTGCAAGATCTAAAGATATACCTTCAAGTACTCACCTCCACGGCAATGGCGCCAGAAAAGAGCTTGATGTCTACTACACAACTTGTTTTGTAGACTCGTGTTGGGCCTCCGAGCGTAGAGTTTTGTAGGACAGTAGCAAATTTCCCTCAATTAGATGGCCTAAGGTTTATCAATCCGTGGGAGGCGTACGATGAAGATGGTCTCACTCAAACAACCCTGTAACCAAATAATAAAAAGTCTGTTGTGTCCCCAACACACCAAATACAATGGTAAATTGTATAGGTGCATTAGTTCAGCGAAGAGATGGTGATAAAAGTGTAATAATGATAGTAGATATTGATTTTTGTAATAGGAACAATAAAAAACAGCAAGGTAGCAAGTAACAAAGTGAGCACAAACGGTATTGCAATGCTTGAAAATGAGGCCTAGGGTCCGTACTTTAGCTAGTGCAATCTCTCAACAATGCTAATATAATTGGATTAAATAACCATCCATCAACGTGAAATGAAGAATCACTCCAAAGTTCTTATCTAGCGGAGAACATAAGAAGAAATTGTTTGTAGGGTATGAAACCACCTCAAAGTTATTCTTTCCGATCGATCTATCCAAGAGTTCGTACTAAAATAACACCAAGTTATCATTTCCGATCGATCTATTCAAGAGTTCATACTAAAAATAACACCATATGATATGCATCAACCAACTCTAATGTCACCTAGATACTCCAATGGCACCACAAGTATCCATGAGTTAAGTATACGATACGCATCAAATAATTTCATATTCATAATACTTAATCCAACACAAAGAACCTTAAAGAGTGCCCCAAGATTTCTACGGGAGAAAGTAGGACGAAAACGTGCATCAACCCCTATGCACAGATTACCCAATGTCACCTCGGGAATCCGCGAGTTGAGTGCCAAAACATATATCAAGTGAATCAATATAATGCCCCATTGTCACCATGCGTATTCATATGCAAGACATATATCAAGTGCTCTCAAATCCATAAAAATATTCAACCCGATAAAAGTGAAATCTCAAAGGGAAAAACTCAATTCAGCACAACAAGATAGAAAGGGGAAAATACCAAATGATCCAACTATATTAACAAAGCCCGAGATACATCACGATCGTGCCAAATTAAGAACACGAGAGAGAGAGAGATTAAATACATAGCTACTGGTACAAACCCTCAGCCCCGAGGGTGGACTACTCCCTCCTCATCATGGTGGCCATAGGGATGATGAAGATGGCCTCCGGTGATGATTTCCCCCTCCGGCAGTGTGCCGGAATGGGCTCCCGATTGGTTTTTCTTGGCTACAGATGCTTGCGGCGGCGGAACTTCTGACCTAGGATTATTTCTGATGGTTTCTCTATTTATAGTATTTTTTGGCCTCAGTTTCACGCAAAGATGGGCCTCGAGTGGCCCACGATACACCAGGACGCGCAAGAGGGGGGTGGCGCGCCCTGGTGGGTGCTGGCACCTCCCTTATCTTCTGGTCCTCCCACGATGCTTCTGGTACCTCCTTTGTTCCAAAAAAGATCACCAAAAAATTTCATTGCATTTGGAGAACTTTCATTTCTGCACAAAAAACAACACCACGGTAATTCTGCTGAAAACAGCGTCAGTCCGGTTTAGTTCCATGCAAATCATACCAAAACCATATAAAATTGTTGTAAACATGGAATAAATAATTCATAAATTATAAATACGTTGGAGACGTATCACATGCCCCTAGGGCGGATGTTGGTAGGAGTTAACCATCGCACCCCCCCGACCTGCACGCAAAGGAAGACACTCAATAATAAATCATGCTCCAACTTCTTAGCATAACTAGAGACTATACGTGCAAACTTCGGGAATCACAAACCTTAACATCAATATTCTTACTAAACCACAATTATCTACTAGTACAACCCACATATCACCATCTCTATATTGCAAAACTAGTGCAAGCAATCAAACTTATCATATTCAGTGATCTACATGAAAGTTTTTATTATATCCCTCTTGAACACCTATCATATCATGACCAATTTCATAACATATACATGTTGTCATTACTATTCATTAGACTCCCAAAAATATATAAGTCTAGCATGAGAGTGCAACTATCTATTATATAATTAAAACAAAATACAAACAAGCCAGCACGTTTATCCACATACAGTACTATTATTTGCATCATTAGATCAAAAAACAACGGTTGAGATTTAGAAATTTTTACGTAACATATAAACATGTGTGTACAAACATATTGGACTGTCACGTCTTTACGCCGGAAGACAAATAAGTCACCGCCAACCATAGAAATTGACGGCCAAGATTCAAAAATTGATGCAACATTGTATCGATTTGGAAAGAAAATACAAAGTACCGTTGTCATCGGCTAACCCAAGCTAGAGTCCGGAAAGATTTAAAAAAGGGAGTCCGGAGAGATACAACATTGTCATGGCCCAACAACCCAAGGTAGTAGAGTCCAGCTGGGGGGCGCCCCTGTTTGGCGCCTTAAGCGCCCGAACGGGAGCTCCTATACGGCGCTGCAGGCGCCCGTTGGCGCTCCTGGCGCCTGCAGCGCCCCGCGCTGGGCCGGCCCATGAAAAGTGCAAACCAATGAACGCAAAAAAGCTCGCAAAACAAAAAACGGGAAAAAATAATGCTCTCCTCAGGATTCGAACTCGCCACCGCGTGCTAACAAACAGGTGCCACCAGCCACACGAGCTACTTGCTATTTGTGACTAGTAACATAGGCTGGAGCTATATAACAAGGCCGCAGTGCTATTTTATTGAACATAATCATTCATCTACGGTACCACATAATTTTTTTTCAATTATATGGAAAAAAGATCGTGATTTTGAAAAAAGTTCTTCATTTTGGAAGAAAAAGTTCACAAACGTGAAAAAAGTTCATTGACTTTCAAAAAAAAGCTCATCGATTTTGCAAAAAAAGTTCATCAAATTTGAAAAATGTTCACATATTTTAAAAGAAAAAAATCAAATTTGAAAAACATTCTTCTAATTTGATAAATGTTCATCAACTTTGAAAAACGTTCATCGAATTTAAAAAAAAGTTAATCAATTTTCAAAAAAAGTTCATTGAATTTCAAAAAAGTTCATAAAATTTGAAAAAAAAAGTTAATTGATTTTCAAAAAAAGTTCATCAAATTCCACAAAAGTTCATAAAACTGGAAAAAAGTTCACTGGATTTGAAAAAAGTTCATTAAATTTAAAAAAAAGTTCATCGATTCTGAAAAAAGCTCAAAAATCTAAAAAAAGAGTTCATCAATTTTATTTGATTTTACAAAAATTGTGAAAAGTTCACGCATTTGCAAAAGAAAAAGAAAACCAAAAAGAAACAGAAAAAAGATAAGAAAACGCGTTCTGGGAAAAGAATAGAAGGAGAAAAATGAGCAACTGGTCACATGTTGTGGGTTGTCCCGAGTCGTTGGTGCGTTGCTACCGTGTGTTGCAGGTTGCAGGTTCGAATACTTCCCTGCCCACCTTTTTTTCCCAAAATCGCGACAGGGGGTGCGTGCTGCAGGCGCCCGTTAGCAAAATGCCCTATAATGGGCGCCTGCAGCGCCAAATAGGGTTTGCCCGCCCGAACAGGTAGCTGGCGCGCGCGCGCCCCGCCACATGGGCCGGCCCAGGAGACCTGCAAAAAAGAAAACGAAACCGCGAGAAAAAAACTTCGCGTTTAAATCGGGAGAACTGTGAATCGAACTCTAAACACGAATATAAATGCCCACCAGCGTTAACCACTAGGACATTCTCAGTTTGTTGATTACTAAAGGAAACAGATCTCATTTAACCATTCCTTAATTATAAAAAGTAAACATATACTGGTATTATATACTCACTTTAATTATATTTGAATAAAGAAAACATAAATTTGAAAAAGCAATCGCAAAAAACAAGAATTGAACGAAATAAACAAATTTCAAAAAGCTTTTTACCAAATTGAAAAAAAATTGCAAAAATGAAAGATTTCATGAATTTTAAAAAGAGTTCGTAGAACTCGAAAAAAGTTCACTATTTAAAAAAAAACCAAAATATCAAGCACTTCATCGAATTAAAAAAAGTTCATCGAATTTTTTAAAAAGTTCATCGATTTTGAAAAAAAGTTCTTGGATTTTGAAAAAAGTTCATCAATAATGAAAGAAAGCACATCAATTTTGAAAAAAGTTCACCGATTTTGGAAAAAAAATCATGAATTTGAAAATTAGTTCATCGATTTTGAAAAAAAGTTCATCGACATTGAAAAAAGTTCATTCAATTTGGAATAACGTTCATCGATTTTGAAAAAATGTTTATCGATTTTGGAAAAATTCATCGAGTTTGTAAAAATGTTCCTCGATTTAGAAAAAATGTTCATAGATCTTGAAGAAATGTTCATTGATTTTGAAAAAAAAATCATGATTTTGAATAAGAAGTTCACGCTTTTTGCAAAAATAAAAATAATGAGAAAAAAAGCTGAACAAAACAGTTCCCAGAAAAAAGATAAAAGGAAAAAGAAAAAGAATAAAGTTCCGTGAACTGTAGAGGATAAATGAGAAAAACGATGTGAGTCTAAACACAATAGAGGTGGCCTAGTGGTTGCTACGCGTTGCTCTGAATAAAACGGTCTCTAGTTCGAATCCCTGCGATCGCACCTTTTTTTGGAATTTTAACAGGAAAGGAAGGAATAGTTAAACGGGCCGGCCCAGTCGCGGGAGGGGGTGTTTGCTGCACGCGCCCGTTAGCAAAAATGCCCTGTAACAGGCGCCTGCAGCGCTAAATAGGGAATGCCCCAGCTGGGAGGCTCAGTTATTAGCACCGACTTCTTCTAACTTTTTGTGCCTTTATTTTAAACCGATGTGACTGGGCCTCAATAGTTAATTAATTAATTGATAGTACATGATGAGAAACACAGCCGTGTGTAGCACAGTATAAAATCTTTTACACTGACATATCAGTCATATTAATCAGTATTTACTTTGTACAGAACACGTACGTAATGCCAAATAATTAGCGTCTTTTTGACTCGCAAGACTAATAAAATTATAATGTCACAAATAGTAGTTATAAATTTCTTGAAATGGAAAATCAAAAAATTGTTCGTGCGTGCTATCAACTCAAATGCCAAGGGATTAAATTTATACCTAATTTTTAATGCACAAAAATAAAAGTAAAATAGTATTTCTAAGAGATTTGAGTCAGACAGAAAATTACATTTGAAATATAGCAGAAGTGAATCTTTAGGAAAAATGTCATTAAAAATATATTTTCCAAAATTTAGAAAAAAATCCTATGAATCAAACAGTCCCACGAAAGAGAAGTATAGTGTCCGTCTCAAACAATCAAACCAAACTGTTGTAGAATACAAAAGATAAATAATAAAAATAAAAGGCTAAGTCAAGCAAGCAAATCAAAAGATGGTAGCTAGGATATCGAGATATAAAAATTAAAACAAATACAAACAGTTATGTAGCAAGATATTTTTTTATGCATATAAACTATTTCTGGCCGTAATCAGTCATATATGAAAACACATATGCTAAAAATATACTTATACTCCAATGATCTTAATTGTAATGGCCCAGATTAAAAGATTTAAAAAATACACACCAATACACGCGGAGGTCCAATGTACAAGCTTCATCGGACAGGAAAATAACTACACGGAGTCATTCTAGGACATGTATCACGTGTATGGGGATGGATAAGTGCCAGGAAGCAAAAATTCTACGGGTGCGAACTGGAATGGTAAACATGCATGCATGTATACGTGCAAAGCCTAGCAGCTGTTAATTTTTTCTTTTATTGGCAAAGGCCAACCAATAAACAGACAGACACCTGTAAGGATATAACCACCCCCTGGCAAAGAAAATAGCTATAACACATCAAATAAGCCTGGAACTTAGCAATGTCCGGTACAATACACAGGTGAGGACGTCGAGCAAACATAAACTTAAAGCCATAGACTAAGATAACACATGTATTAGGTGATTTATAAGAAAACATCCTATTACGTGAGTAAAAATACAATATAAATTTATTCACAAATTTAGCAAAAAATCATAGAAATTCAATATGAAGTCAATAAGAAACTAAGTTTTGGATGAACTGAAGAAGTGACGTAAAATTTAGAATAATTTAAGAAATTAATTTTCATTTACGATAAATTTGAAGATCATTCAGAAGATCAACATATGACAAGAGTGTTTGGGGAGATGTTTTAACATTTTTTATGAACATACACCGACAGTTACATTGCCTTAGATGAGCAAGTGGCACAAGAAACTAATAACCAAAGATCAACATATTTGACATCGATATTGCAATTGCGGACAAAAAGGAACTCTAATATGGTTGTGATACGGCTCAACTAGCTTTGAAACGATTTTATGTAGTGGCCCTGATCTTTCACTCGCGCAAACAGCTAGAAGATTTATGTGGAAGGATTATTCAGTGGCTAAGACAGCGGACAGAGAAATATATACATGTAGAGATGCGTACGTGTGGAAGAACGTGGAATAGATGGATCGGAAGTAAGTAGACGTGGTGTAGTAGTACTAGAGCTGGACTAGATGCATGGATTAAGCTAATGATGATTAGCGGCGGCGGCGGCGGCCGCGAAGCAATTAGCAGATGGAGCCGAGAACAACAGGAGTAGATGGGATGCAAAATAGAGATGAATCGACCCTTCCTTATCAAGAACCGAAACGAAGCTAGTACACTGACAATCAAAATCGCCAAAACACATGCGATCGCGATCCAATTCATGGAACGCAGGAACACAGAGGGGCGCACATCATCAGATGCCTTTTCTGAATACTTTTACTTGACCAAAACCTAAAAAACCTCCTACACGACGCTACACCTATTGCTTTATGGGTCTGTCTATGTTACATCTAGATGTGAGATAGCTGACATCATCATCTAATCTGTCCCCATTCGTTGACAAACAATACGCGTGGTTGCTCGCCGATCACCTCGCGTCGACCAGTTTGTTTGTTGTGTGGGCAGCCCATCCCTTCCAGCCCAACAACCCCGGCCACCTGCCCTTTATTTTGTTGGGCTTTTTTGTTTGATTGTTCTTGTTTGTTTGAGAAGAAAAAGGCCACATGTGTACGCAGACCTGGGCCTTGTTAGTAGAAAAAAAACAATTGAAGTAGCCTTGTTCGTCAACGAGTACCTTGTTCCTTTGCTCTTTTAAAACACTCCTTTCCTGCTTCCTCTCTTGTCTTTTCTGCAACTGTACAAATAAATGAAGTTTCTGTCAGAGAATTCAACTTATGAAAATCAAAAAGGAGAAAAGTCAAAATACAACAAAAAGGAAAACAAACACAAAAAGGAAAAAGAGTAGCTTCCTATAGTTTAGAACATACTTACAATTGTTCTCAAGCCATCAAGCAACATGCCGTCTGATGCATCACTTTCTGTCAAATCAACTATAGTTTGCGTAGCTTGTGAACAAATGCCATGAGATGTTTGCTCCTGCTGGTCAGTCATGCTGTCATTCCCTGAGTCATGTTGTTGATTATTGTTGTTCAACTCCAACTGGTCAGAAATTGTATCTTTGCTTGCAAAGCTCCTGTTTAAAAAAAGACACAAACATTTGCCCCAAAAACATGAGCACTAGCAAAAAAGGTAAATCTCTTGCTGTGATTGGGGAAAATAAAAATCGTAAACCAAACATGAGGACAGCAAAAACCACTGAGTATACGTTGAAAAGCTATTGTGTACATTGAAAAAAACATGAAAGAACAACTTGCAAAAACCACTGAGTCTACGTCGAAAAGCTATTGTGTACATTATAAACTTTCTTACAGACATTTTTGTACACTCTGCTTTGTTTAGGCAACTTGAGGCGTTATGCATATTCAAGCATTTTTCATACACGTTGTGCATATTCAGACAATTCGCTGGGGCTGGGAGAAAACATTAACCATTAAATTAAGAAAAAACTTGCGTTTGTCTCACTGAAGTTAGTTATCAAAAAAATTGAGAATGTGTCCCTCTACTAAAAGCTACACTACTACTGGGAAACAAAAACCTTGAGGACACATCGCCCTCTCATGCACGCCACAAAATACACATGTTAATCACTGAACATACAGACTGAAAAATGAAAAAGCCTAAATCCAACAATCTCAATCATTGAACTTACATACTCAAAAATGTATGCTCTCTCTGAAAAATAAACATCCTGGAAATCTCACATTCTGAATCCAACTAAAAAAATGTGTGCTAAACATTCTGAATCCCACACTCTAAACTTGCAGATCGAAAATGAAAAATTAAACATCCTGAATCCCATATTCTGAAAACTAACAGATTCAGAATGTGTGGTATGCTCTGGAAAACACTCTATATTCAGCGTGTTGGATTCTACATTTCAGTAAAACACTCTGAATTCTGTTTTTATACCCTGGAGATGTGAACAATAACTTAATTTACAGTCTCAAGTCTGAAAACTTACAGATCAAATAAAAAACAGCCTGCTTAACCTCATTGTCATCAACTAACACCCCTCCCCCCCAGCACAATAATGGGCAGACAAAAAACAACTACCAGAAGCTAAGCTGAATTCATTAGTGTAGAAGCTAGCTTCAACACACAGTATAATTTGTTTGTTGCTGACTCCAGACAAAACATCAACAACAAAAATCGACGTATATGGCTCCTGCCATTCATTGTTGGCTGAGGCAACAACCTCCTATAGCCGAAGCTCCATGGCTCCCCCTCGCGTATCCCCTACCCCATCCCTATACAACCGGCTTACAAAACAACTAGGTGGTTTCCTACACATGACATGAACAAAGATCTATCCAACAACAAAACAAGTTTGCTCCTGACTCCTCGCAAACACAGCTGACGAAATGACAACGGGAAAAATTAAGCTACAAAGGCGAACGAGGGGGGAGAGGAGCCTCAGGAGGAAGCTTAATACCTTAACCGGAGCGTCCGACGCACAGAGCTAGGGGGCGGTGCCCATAGTGGGGGCGCTTGTCCGCCACGGACTACTCGGTGAAGCTGCGGATGCCGCGGTGCTCGTCGGGCGTGCAGGGCTAGACGACGGGGACGACCACTATGGGAACGGCGGGCACGGAGTCTTCGGGGACGCTCCGATGCCGCGGATTTCGTCGGCGGCGATGTCGCACGCCATCGTCTTGGAGCTTCTCACCCCCGTCTCTGCTCCCTTCTCCTGTCTCCCACCGATGGCGAAAAACACAGCAGAGCCACACAAATAACGGTGGGTGGATATTTGGAGGAAAAAAAAGATCTGGTACTCTTCTTTTGGAAAACATGCAGAAACACCCCTGTAAAAGAAAAAAACATGCAGCTGCACCATTTGTTAAGTTAAAAAACATATTTGACATTTCAATAAAAGGAAACCTTTAGAAGGCTACCTATTTGTGAGTCAACCGATAACCAACAAAAAACTTGTAGCTCAGTTGTATGCAAAAAATCCTGTGCCGAGATTGCAAAAAAATACGGGTAGTCTATAGTTATGAAAAAAATTCTACCCCAATTGCAACAATCAAAGACCCGACTTGCATGTGTGTTGGTAAAACAATCTTCAGCAAATACAACTACACACAAAACACCGCTTGCGAAAGTGGCATCAAACAAAAGACCCCGGTTGCAAGTCAATGGTTGACTTGCAAGTGGCAACAAAACAAGGAACCCGGTTGCAAAGTCGAGGGTTCGCCTTGCAAGTGGCATGAAAGAAAAACTACGGGCGCACAGTTGCGAGTTGAGGGTTGACTAGCAAGTGGAATGAAAGAAAGAACCCGGATGCAAGTTGAGGGCCGGCTTGCAAGTGTCATCAAACAAAAAAGATCCAATTGCAAATCGAGGGTTCACTTCCAAGTGGAATGAAAAAGATAAAATACGGGGCGACAGTTGCGAGTCGATGGTGGACTTGCAACTAGGGCAACTACAAAACTACATACCCGAGTTGCGAGCACATGGCTGACTTGCAACTTGGGCGATTACAAACTACATTGCTCGAGTTGCAAGCCGTTGTGGACTTGCAAATGCGGTGAATACAAACTACATCCCCTCGACCTGCGAGTCGAAGGTGGACTTAAAACTGGGCCGACAGAAACCCCTAGTTGCAGGTCAAGGGTCTAATTGCAACTACCATGAAACAAGAACAAACGACAACACCCCTCGAGTTGCGAGTCGATGGTGGACTTGCAACTACAAAACTACAACCCTCGAGTTGTGAGTCGAGGGTGGACTTGCAACTAGGGTAACTACAAAACTACACCCCCGAGTTGCGAGTCGAGGGTGGACTTGCAACTAGGTCAACTAGAAAACTTTATATCCCCGAGTTGCGAGTACATGGCTTGCAACTAGGGTGATTACAAACTACATCCCTCGAGTTGCAAGTCGGGGGGTGGACTTGCAACTGGGGTGAAAACCAAAACAAACAACCCCCGAGTTGCGAGTCGAGGGTGGACTTGCAACTAGGGCGATTACAAACTACATCCCTCGAGTTGCGAATCGGTGGTGGACTTGCAACTGGGTGATTACAAACTACATCTCTTGAGTTGCGAGTCGACGATTGACTTGCACCTGGGGTAATTAGAAAACTACATCCCCGAGTTGCGAGTACATGGTTGACTTGCAACTGGGGGTGAAAACAAACAACACCCCTCCTCCCGAGTTGCGAATTGAGGATGGACTTGCAACTCGGCAGACAGGAACCCCTAGTTGCAGGTACCCCTGACTTGCAACTGGGGTGGAAACAAACAACACCCCCCTCCAAGTTGCGATTCGAGAGTGGACTTGCAACTGGACCGACATAAAACCCCTAGTTGCAAGTCGAGGGTCTAATTGCAACTACCATGAAACAAAAACAAAATACAACACCCGTCGAGTTGCGAGTTGAGGGTGTTCTTGCAACTAGGGCAACTATAAAAACTACACCCCCGAGTTGAGAGTCGAGGGTGGACTTGCAACTGGGCCAACAGAAAACCCTAGTTGCAGGTCGAGGGTCTAATTGAAACTACCATGAAACAAGAAGAAAAAAACAAAACACCCATCGAGTTGCGAGTTGAGGGGTGGACTTGCAACTAGGGCAACTACAAAACTACACCCCGAGTATGAGTCGAGGGTGGACTTGCAACTAGGGAAACTACAAAACAATATCCCCGAGTTGCAAGTACAAGGTTGACTTGCAACCGGGGTGATTACAAACTACATACCTCGAGTTGCAAGTCGGGGGTGGACTGGCGACTAGTGTAAAAACCAAAACAACACCCCCACCCCCACCCCCCGTGTTGCGAGTCGAGGGTGGACTTACAACTGGGGAGATTACAAACTACATCCCTCAAGTTACCAGTCGGTGGTGGACTTGCAACTGGGGTGATTACAAACTACATCCCTCGAGTTGCGAGTCAGCGGTGGACTTACAACTAGGGCGATTACTAAACTACATCCCCGAGTTGCGAGTACATGGGTGACTTGCAACTTGGGGTGAAAACAAACAACACCCCTCCTACGAGTTGTGAGTCGAGGGTTGACTTGCAACTGGGCCGACAGAAACCCCTAGTTGCATGTTGAGGGTCTAATTGCAACTACCATGAAACAAGAACAAAAGATAACACCCCTCGAGTTGCGAGTTGAGGGTGGACTTCCAACTAGGGCAACTACAAAACTACATCCCCGAGTTGCGAGTACATCGCTGACTTGCAACTGTGGCAATACAAAACTACATCCCTCGAGTTGCAAGTCGGGCTAGACTTGCAACTAGGGTGAAAACAAACAACACCCCCCTCCGAGTTGCGAGTCGAGGGTGGAATTGCAACTGGGCAGACAGGAACCCCTAGTTGCAGGTCAAGGGTCTAATTGCAACTACCATGAAACAAGAACAAAAAAAACAAAACACCCGTCGAGTTGCGAGTCGATGGCTGGACTTGCAACTAGGGCAACTACAAAACTACACCCCCGAGTTATGAGTTGAGGGTGGACTTTCAACTAGGTCAACTAGAAAACAATATCCCCGAGTTGCAAGTACATGGTTGACTTGCAACTGGGGCGATTACAAACTACATACCTTGAGTTGCAAGTTGGGGGTGGACTGGCAACCGGGGTGAAAACCAAAACAACACCCCCCCCCCCCCGAGTTGCGAGTCGAGGGTGGACTTGCAACTAGGGTGATTGCAAACTACATCTCTCGAGTTGCCAGTCGGTGGTGGACTTGCAACTAGGGCGATTACAAACTACATCCGTCGTGTTGCGAGTCGGCAGTGGACTTGCAACTCAAGCTATTACAAAACTACATCCCCGAGTTGCGAGTACATGGTTGACTTACAACTAGGGGTGAAAACAAACAACAACCCCCTCCGAGTTGCGAGTCGAGGGTGGACTTGCAACTGGGCCGACAGAAATCCCTAGTTACAGGTCGAGGGTCTAATTGCAACTACCATGAAACAAGAACAAAAGACAACACCCCCTCGAGTTGCGAGTCGAAGGTGGACTTGCAACTAGGGCAACTACAAAACTACACCCCCGAGTTGCAAGTCGATGGTGGACTTGCAACTAGGGCAACTACAAAACTAAATCCCCGAGTTGCGAGCACATGGTTGACTTGCAACTGGGGCGATTAGAAACTACATTCCTCGAGTTGCGAGTCGGGGGTGGACTTGCAACTGGGGTGAATACAAACTACATCCCCTCGAGTTGCGAGTCGAGGGTGGACTTGCAACTGGGCCGACAGAAACCCCTAGTTGCAGGACGAGGGTCTAATTGCAACTATTATGAAACCAGAACAAAAAACAACACCCCCCGAGTTGCGAGTCGAGGGTGGACTTGCAACTAGGGCAAGTACAAACTACATCCCCGTTGCGAGTGCATGGTTGACTTGCAACTGGGGCGATGACAAACTACATCCCTCGAGTTGCAAAGTCGGGGGTGGACTTGCAACTGGGGGTGAAAACAAAACAACACCCCCCGAGTAGCGAGTGGAGGGTGGACTTGCAATTGGGCCAACAGAAACCCCTAGTTTCAGGTCGAGGGTCTAATTGTAACTACCATCAAAACAACAATAAAAAATAACATGCCTCGAGTTGCGAGTTGAGGGTGGACTTGCAACTAGGAGCAACTAGAAAACTACATTCCCGAGTTCCAGAACATGGTTGACTTGCAACCGGCTGATTACAAACTACATGCCTCGAGTTGCGAGTCGGCGGTGGACTTGTAACTGGGCAATTAGAAAACTACATCCCCGAGTTGCGAGTACATGGTTGACTTGCAACTGTGGCGATTACAAACTACTTCTCTCTAGTTGCAAGTCGGGGTGGACTTGCAATTGGTGTGAAAACAAAACTACATCCCCGAGTTGCGAGTACATGGTTGACTTGCAAATGGGCCGATTACAAACTACATCCCTTTAGTTGCAAGTCGGGGTGGACTTGCAACTGGGGTGAAAAGAAACAACACCCCC
This sequence comes from Thinopyrum elongatum, assembly GCA_011799875.1. Classification (NCBI taxonomy): domain Eukaryota; kingdom Viridiplantae; phylum Streptophyta; class Magnoliopsida; order Poales; family Poaceae; genus Thinopyrum; species Thinopyrum elongatum. The sequence goes on along the minus strand of CM022303.1, from coordinate 85,727,928 downwards.
CTTCTGAGTTGCGAGTCGAGGGTGGGCTTGCAACTGGACCGACATAAACCCCTAGTTGCAGGTCGAGGGTCTAATTGCAACTACCATGAAACAAGAACAAAAGACAAAACCCCTCGAGTTGCGAGTCGAGGGTGGACTTGCAACTACAAAACTACACCCCTCGATTTGCGAGTTGAATGTGGACTTGCAACTAGGGCACTACAAAACTACACCCCTGAGTTGCGAGTCGAGGGTGGACATGCAACTAGGGCAAGTACAAAACTACATCCCCGAGTTGAGAGTACATGGTTTACTTGCAACTAAGGCGATTGCAAACTACATCCCTCCAGTTGCACACTACTAGGAAAAGGGCTATAGCTAATACGGACATTAATGGCGCACCATGTATGTGGTTCGCCACTGCTACATAGTAGTGGCGCACCAGATACAGGTGCGCCATTAGTGTCCTCATTACTAATGGCGCACCAGACACAAGGTGCGTCATTACTAGCAATTTTTTTTATTTCTCCAAAACTATTAATGGCGTACCAGGGCACAGTGCGCCATTACTAGTTTTAACTAGTAATGGCGCACCACAAACTATGTGCGCCACTACTAACAAATTTTTTTTTTTACTTTTTTTTTCAAAACTAGTAATGGCGCACCACAACCACGGTGCACCACTACTAACAATTATATATATATATTTTTTGCAAAACTAGTAATGACGCACCACGTAACAGGTGCGCCATTAATAACCAGGGTTACTAATGGCGCATTGGAAAAGTGGTGCGCCATTACTAACTTTCTGAGTCTTACAAAAAATTGACCAAATGCACCCTCCCCCCCCTGACCGCCTTTTCAGTTTCAAAAAATAAAATAAAATGATAGAAATGTCAAAAAAATAAAAGAAAATAAGATTCCCATGTGATATGTGGTCTAGTTGCTAGCAAAATTTACAAACATGAATTTTCGACTTTTTTGTAAAATCTCTCCAGAATTTGTAAAATGGGCATAGCTTTTGCATACGAACTCCGATGAAAAAGTTTTTTATATAAAAAATCATCTACTCAAAAAGTTACATCCGAATTCAACTAGGGGGGGGGGGGACCCTGTTGAACATTTTCAGAATCCCCAAAAACCTAACAGAATGAAAGATACGGGGTGCGCCACTAGTACCAGAAAAAAAATTGGTTTTGAATTTTTTTTTTGGAATTTTTTTTCAAAATATGATACGTAATATGACCGGGAAGTTTGAAATATTTTTTCAAAATTTCATCACACTCATGAACATGAACAAAGTCCTATACATCAACAAGGTTTAATAAGATTGATATGATAGATATATCAACAAGTGCTTGTTAAGTGAGGTGGTGTTGGGGTTGGATAGAACTGTGAAGTTAAGCGTGCTCGGGCTGGAGTAGTATGAGGATGGGTGACCTATGGGTGACCTTCTGGGAAGTTTGACTACATAGTGCGATTTGACTTGAGATTAAGCATATTGACCCGAGATAAAGCCATAGTGACCCGAGATTAAGAAAAAAACGAAAAATAATTGAAGAAAAATTTTTGAAAAAAAATTTGAAAAAAAATTGTTAGTAATGGCGCACTTCTATGTGGTGCGCCATTACTAAGTCAGAAAAAAAATTTGAATTTTTTTTTAAAAAAAAATTTGAAAAAAATTGTTAGTAATGGCGCATTTCTATGTGATGCGCCATTACTAAGTTAGATAGTAATGGCGCACCGTTTGACATATTAATGACGCACTGCCAGATGCGTCACTATTGTCTTGTATACTAATGGCGCACCAGGGGTGCGCCATTAGTATTTGTTACTAGTGGCGTGATGATAGTGGCGCACCTGTAGTGCGCCATTAATGGCCAAAACAGGTGCGCCACTAATTAGCCTTTTCCTAGTAGTGGCAAAGTCAGGGGTGGACTTGCAACTAGGTGTGAAAACAAAAACAACATCCCCGAGTAGCGAGTCGAGGGTGCACTTGCAACTGGGCCTATAGAAACTTGTAGTTGCAGGTCGAGGGTCTAATTGTAACTACCATGAAACAACAACAAAAAACAACATCCCTCGAGTTGAGAGTCGAGGGTGGACTTGCAACTAGATGCAACTAGAAAAGTACATCCCGAGTTGCTAGACCATGGCTTACTTGCGACTAGGTGATTACAATCTACATCACTCGAATTGCTAGACCATTGCTTACTTGCAACTGGGTGATTACAAACTACATCCCTCGAGTTGCGTGTCGGCGGTGGACTTGCATCTTGGTCAATTTGAAAACTGCATCCCCGAGTTGCGAGTACATGGTTGACTCGCAACTAGGGGTGAAAACAAACTACACCCCTCCCCCGAGTTGCGAGTCGAGGGTGGACTTGCAACTGGGCCGACAGAAACCCCTACATCATTAACACGCAACAAGAAAGAAGAATGACGTGCTAGATCTGTGAGCGGGGGAGGGGGGGGGGGGGGGAGAAGGATGAATATGGCAACTTACTCTGATGGCGTCTCCCTTTCCTCCTCGCTCTCCAGAAATCGCCCCCGCCTCGAGAAGCAACAGCCGAAGAGGAACAGAGGGGAACGGGTGAAATGAATGTCGTCGGGAAGGAGAATTTTATAAAGAGGGAAAAAATGAATCGCCGCCCCCTCGTCTTAAAAAACTGTTATCACAAAGACAAAAAAGGGCCGCCAGCCCAACAAAAAAAACAGCACAACATCCCGGGCCGCCTCTCGCATCCGCTCGACAAACGGGCCGCGAGACAGACAACAACACAATGCCACAACCCGCTACTGGCAACCACTCGAAAATGGGCCGCGGGACAGACAATGAAGGGTGCCCCTATTTGTCGCCTTACGCGAGAGAGGGGCAAGCGTCGCGTCGGGGGCAGCCCTAGATGGGCCGGCCCAGCTGCGCGGGAGACCAGGGCCTGTTTTTTTTTTTTTTTCCTGTTTTCTGTTCTTGCTTATTGCTTTATTTTTTTACTTTATATTTATTTTCAAATATTCCACACACACACACACACAACATATATATAACATATATATATATATATATATACATACATATATATATATATACATATACATACATATTATATATATACATATATAACATATTATATATATATATATATATATATATATATTATATATATATTTCCAAAAACACTCTTCAAAACACATTTGAAAAATGTTGAACAAGTATTTGAAAAATGTTTCATAAGTATTAAAAATATTGAACGATGAACAAGTATTTGAAAAGTTGAATAAGTATTAAAATTATTGAACAAGTATTTGAAAAAGGTTGAACGATTATTGAAATCTTGAACAAGTATTTGAAAAATGTTGAACGAGTATTAAAAAATGTTAAACAAAACATATTTGGAATTTTTGAATAAGCGTTCAAAATGTTGAAAAAGTATCTGAAAAATGTTGAACGAGTATTTAAATAGTGTTGAACGAGTATCTGAAAAATGTTGAATAAGCATTCGGACAACGTTGAACATGTATACAAAAAATGTTGAACAAGTACTTAAAAAGTGTTGAACGAGTACTAAAATGTTGAACAAGTATTTGAAAAATGTTGAATAAGCGTTCGGACAATGTTGAACATGTATACAAAAAATGTTTATCACTTATTAAAAAATGGTTTGGGTATATACGAAAAAAGTAGATTAAAAACAAAAAGAAACATAAGAAAAAAAAGGAAAACAAAAAATAGAGAAGAAAAAATAAACCCAAACAAAAAATGAACAATAAAAAAGAAAACCAAACAAAAAACAAAGAAAAGCCCCGTAAAAAACAAAAAGAAGAAAGAAACAAAAATAAATCAAATAAAAAAGAGAAAAAAACAAAGAAACAAATGCAGAAAAGAATGGGGAAAATGGAGAAGAAAAAAGAAAAGCAAGACCAAACAAAAGGCTCGATCCTCTTCAAGTAGGGCTTGTCCCTTAACTTTGCACGAACTGTAGGATGACAAGGTGGCTTGGGGCGCTAGCTTTCTCTGCTGCGACCAGGGTTCGATTTCTCAAGCTCCCCTTTTCTTTCTCTTTTTATATGTAACAGTTCATGAAAATGGGCTGGTCCGTCAAGATGGGCCGGTCCAGTAACAACGACGTCGCTGAAAGCAAAAAAGAATAGTCTCCGCGGACAAGGAAAACACAAGCGACGAGGGCAAATCTAACGAAGCGGGACACAAAAACGTTTGCACGAATCTTAAAGACAGGAGAACATCCAATGGCTATAAACTTAGATGTGAGATAGTTATTTCACATCTAGATGTGAAATAGCAAATCTGTTGCTTTATATAGGTGGTGTGCTAACATGGGCCAAGCCCGACCTGAACTAGGAAACGATGAGGACTCCTCATCTGTTACAAATTGTACGTAGCAAACAAAAAGGAAACTACCAAATCTGAACAAACTATGGAAAGCAAATAAAAAGGACACACGTACGTATACTTGCATGTATGATTTCTAGGCCAAAACTAAAATTAACTTGATGGTGCAGCCTTCAAACTTTCACTCTGCTGGCCTCAATAGAAGTAATCACAAGGTGTTCTGAACGTGGGCTTCACTTCCTCCCGAGGCACGATCTGAGGAGCAACGGAACAAACAAAAGAATTATTTGTGGTGATGTTGTTGCGTTCAATCGGTAGAGCATATGACCATCTCCTTTCAGTAGCATATAGAACAGGCTTCACACCTAAGATCCCCCTCTGTTCTGTAGCACACATGATCTTCTTATGACGTAGAGCGGGAACCACATACTTTTGCATATTATTTTCATAGCGAGTCTCTCGGTTGGAAGATGTTTTACTTGACAATAATGGAGGAACGACAAGAGTACCTGCAGTGAGCGTATCATCCTCTCCCCCTTTAGGCGAAACGGTCCTCGGTTTCGGGGCTCTCTTCAAAAGCTCCTTGTTGGCAAACACATGATCAATCTTGATAGCATTGTTACCCATGGGCTGCAGCACACGTTTGATGCCAACATCTCGAAACACATAAGTGTTGGATCTCCCCTCATGTATAGCATTGCGATCATATTGCCAAGGACGACCCAATAGCAACTGACACACACCCATTGGCACAACATCGCAAATCACCTCATCATAATATGTGCCAATATTGAACTTTTTGCGTACCTTGTGAAAGCACAAGTGCTCCCTGGGTGATTTTGGTAATTAATGTCAACATATCTCTTATTGGACTAATACTTTTATCTAGTATATTTCAGATAAGTTCAACAGTGGAGTGGCAGGACAAGAGGATGTGGAACCCATTCAAGATGCTAAGGACACATATTGGCTCAAGCTCAAGACTCTACTCTTTTCATTTTAGTGATCCAAGATCACATTGAGTCCATAGGAAAGCCAATACTATTAAAAGGGGATGAGGTGTTGCTTAATGGCTTGCTTGCTCAAAATGCTTAGTGATATGCTCCTAAAGCCCTCAACCACTTTCTCATTTCCAAATATGTCCTAAACCTAAAGTCAAACTCGGCCCCACCGATTTGATCTATCCGGCGCCACCGAGATCACTTGACATAGCTACTGTCAGAAACCCTAATCAGTTCGGTCTCACCGATGGGATCTCGGTCTCACCGAGATGGGCTTTCAAACCCTCTGTTGCCTACTGCAATTATTTCGGTCTCACCGAAATAGGTAGTCGGCCCCACCGAGTTTGCTTGGCCAACTCTCTGTTTGCTTATTACTAAAATCGGTCTCACCGAGTTTGTGTAATCGGTCAAACCGAGATGAGGTTTTACCCTAACCCTAACGAAATCGGTCTCACCGAGTTGACATATCGGTCCCACAGAAAATCCTAATGTTCACATTTTGAACTAAATCAGGCTGACCGAGTTTCACTATTCAGTCCCACCGAGTTTGGTAAATTGTGTGTAACGGTTAGATTTTTGTGTGGAGGCTATATATACCCCTCCACCCTTCCTTCATTCGAGAGAAAAGCCATCACAACGTGCCTACACTTCCAGCATTCATTTTCTGAGAGAGAACCACCTACTCATGTGTTGAGACCAAGACATTCCAATCCAACCATAAGAATCTTGATCTCTAGCCTTCCCCAAGTTGCTTTCCACTCATATCATCTTTCCACCAAATCCAAATCTGTGAGAGAGAGTTGAGTGTTGGGGAGACTATCATTTGAAGCACAAGAGCAAGGAGTTCATCATCAACACACAATCTATTACCTTTTGGAGAGTGGTGTCTCCTAGATTGGTTAGGTGTCACTTGGGAGCCTCCGTCAAGATTGTGGAGTTGAACCAAGGAGTTTGTAAGGGCAAGGAGATCGCCTACTTCGTGAAGATCTACCCTAGTGAGGCAAGTCCTTCGTGGGCGATGGCCATGGTGGGATAGACAAGGTTGCTTCTTCGTGGACCCTTCATGGGTGGAGCCCTCCATGGACTCGCGCAACCGTTACCTTTCGTGGGTTGAAGTCTCCATCAACGTGGACGTACGATAGCACCACCTATCGGAACCATGCCAAAAATCTCCGTGTCTCCAATTGCGTTTGCACACTCCAATCCCATCCCTTTACATTCTTGCAAATTGCATGCTTTACTTTCCGCTGCTCATATACTCTTGCCATGCTTGCTTGATATGTATTGTGAATGTTTAAACTTGTGCTAAAACTCCACCTTAACTTGAAGAACTTAAAAATTGCCACCTTTATTTGTTGAGGGTCTAATCACCCCCCTCTAGACACCTCTTCTCGATCCTTTCAATTGGTATCAGAGCATTGGTCTCCATTGCTTTGGTTTAATCACCATTGGAGGAAGATGGATGAGTCTACGATGGGGAGTTTCAGACGTAGAGTGCCTATCCTTGATGGGGAGTTCTTTCATGCTTGGAAAAATGAGATGCTTGAGATTTTCAATGAATATCATTTGAACAAGTACATTGGTAGCTCGTGTGCACCCCTTGTTGACCCCTTGCATCCTACCCATGATGAGTCTATTGACATGATCCACAATCTTAGAACTATCAATCTTATCATTAGAGGACTGACTAGAAATTTGATTGTTTGCTTGCCTGCTCCTGATTGTGCTTATACTATATGGAGATTTCTTGAGGAACGATTTCCAAACTACTCCTTGAAAAACTTATATGAGATTCTTCATAAGTCCATTGCTTTAAATAAGATGAGCCCTAATGATCCTAAGTTTGGTGATTGTCTATGTGAGCTTCGTGGCCTTATGCGTGCCAAAGGAGATGTTGGAATCATTAGCAATATCATTTCCGAAGTCATTAGAATTCATAAAGATGCACATTGTCATGGTCATAAAACTAATGAATCACTCTCTCTAGGTAATGATCAATCACAAGACGATGTTGAACATGGATACTATGATAAGGATGGTGATAGTGACTTTGATCTCGATGAGTCTATGAGACACTTTGGTCTTATGGCTAATCTTCGCGGCTACATGGCCGGAGGAAAGGAATGGGTTCTTGATAGTGGATGTACCGATCACATGACCGGAGACAAGGATATGTTTCGTGAGCTTGCTGAAAACGACGGCCCTCGAAAGTATGTCACTTTTGGTGATAACTCAAAGGGTAAAGTGGTTGGCCTTGGTATGCTGGCCATCTCACATGACAGCTCCATCCAAAATGTTATGCTCATTGAATCTCCTGGATACAATTTACTTTACATATCTAGACTAGCCGATTTCGGTTTCAACGTCCTATTTACTGAAGTAGATTGCCAAGTGTTTCGAAGAGATAATCATAATATGGTCTTTACCGGTATACGTAGAGTTGAGCTATACATTGTTGATTTCACTAAAAAGGCTCAACCTAGAACTTGCTTAATTGCTAAATCTTCTAAAGGTTGGTTATGGCATAGAAGGTTAGGTCATGTGGGCATGCGAAATCTTGATAAGCTAATTAAAGGTGATCATATCCTTGGTGTTAAAGATGTTATATTTGACAAGGATAGACTTTGTAGTGCTTGTCAAGCAGGAAAACAGGTTGGAGGAAGTTATCCCGTGAAAAACATCATGACGACGAGAAGACCGCTCGAGCTACTTCATATGGATCTTTTTGGTCCCAATGCCTACAAGAGTCTCGGTGGTAACTCGTTCGGTTTAGTCATTGTCGATGATTTTTCAAGATTTACGTGGGTGTTCTTTCTTGATGATAAATCGCAGGTCCAAAAGATCTTCAAGAACTTCGCTAGGAAGGCCCAAAATCAATTTGAAGTGAAGATCAAGAAGGTTCGCAGCGACAACGGAACGGAGTTCAAGAACGCCAATGTGGACACCTTTCTTGACGAAGAAGGGATTTCACAAGAGTTCTTGGCTACGTACACGCCTCAACAAAATGGAGTTGTTGAGAGGAAGAACCAAACTCTTATTGAGATGGCGAGAACAATGCTTGATGAGTACAAGACGCCAAAACACTTTTGGGCGGAAGCGGTTGAGACAGCCTGTCATGCCACAAATCGATTGTATCTTCACAAGCTTCTCGGCAAGACGGCATACGAGCTTCTCACCGGTAACAAACCCCAAGTTGGATACTTTCGAGTATTCGGCTCAAAGTGCTATATTCTTGATAAGCATCGTCGTTCGAAATTTTCTCCTAAATCTCATGAAGGTTTCCTACTCGGTTATGGCTCAAACTCTCACACTTACCGTGTCTACAACAACTTCACCCGAAAGGTTGAAGAGATAGTAGATGTGAAGTTTGATAAATCTAACGGCTCGCAAGTAGAGCAATTGCCAATTGATGTAGGAGACAAAGACCCTTCGGAAGCAATCCAAGACTTGTCTATTGGCAAGATTCGTCCAATGGAGGTGAAGGAGAGTACCTCGTCCGTCCAAGTGGAAGCTTCTACCTCACGACAAGGTGAACCACGAGTTAACTCGGAAGCATCCACAAGTGGGACACGCCAAGATGATGAAAACAAGGATGTACACCAAGATGAACCTCATCAACCTCCTTCTCCACCTCCACAAGAGAACAACAACACCAACAACGAAGAAGGCCAAGAGGAAGAACAAGATGATGAAGAAGATGTTCCACCCCGACCCAAACAAAAGCTCTCACGAGTTAGAGCAAGAGTCTCAAGAGATCATCCCGTCGAACAAATCTTTGATGATATTCAAACCGGGAGAATCACTCGCTCTAAAACTCGTTTGGCTAATTTTTGTGAACACTATTCATTCATCTCCAGCATTGAACCTATGAAGGTTGAAGAAGCGCTTGATGATCCGGACTGGGTGAATGCTATGCATGAAGAGCTACACAATTTCGAGAGGAACCAAGTGTGGACGTTGATTGAAAAGCCTGATGAGAAGCACAATGTCATTGGTACCAAATGGGTGTTTCGGAATAAGCAAGATGAAGATGGACAAGTTGTACGCAACAAGGCCCGTCTCGTTGCTCAAGGCTACACTCAAGTTGAAGGTATGGACTATGGTGAGACATATGCCCCCGTTGCTAGACTTGAGTCCATACGCATCTTACTTGCTTATGCCAATCATCATGATATCACATTATATCAAATGGACATTAAAAGTGCTTTTCTAAATGGTGAAATTGAGGAGGAAGTTTATGTTAAACAACCTCCCAGCTTTGTTAATCCTAAGAAACCCAACCATGTTTACAAACTTCACAAAGCTCTTTATGGTCTTAAACAAGCTCCTAGAGCGTGGTATAAATGCTTGACTAAATTCCTTATTGAAAAAGGCTTTGAGATTGGAAAAATTGATTCTACTCTTTTTACTAAAAGGGTTAATGGTGAATTATTTGTGTGCCAAATTTATGTCGATGATATCATATTTGGTTCGACTAACCCTCATTTTAGTGAAAAGTTTGGAAGGCTAATGTCGGAGAAGTTTGAGATGTCTATGATGAGTGAACTCAAGTTCTTTCTTGGTTTGCAAATCAAGCAAACTAAGGAGGGTACCTTTGTTTCCCAAACCAAGTATACCAAGGACCTATTCAAGAAGTTCAACATGCAAGAAAGCAAAGGTATGAATACACCCATGCCTACTAGTGGACATCTTGACTTGACTAAGGATGGCAAACCGGTTGACCAAAAGGTTTACCGCTCTATGATTGTTTCATTGTTATATCTATGTGCCTCCCGTCCCGATATTATGCTAAGTGTGTGCATGTGTGCACGATATCAAGCGGCCCCCAAAGAATGTCATCTTAAGGCTGTGAAAAGGATAGTGAATACTTAATTCACACACCAAACTTTGGCATTTGGTATCCTAAGAGGTCTTCTTTTGATCTTGTTGGCTACTCCGATTCGGACTATGCCGGAGACAAGGTTGATAGAAAGTCCACTTCGGGTACTTGTCAATTTCTTGGTAGATCTCTTGTGTCTTGGTCCTCCAAGAAACAAAACTCGGTATCCTTATCCACCTCCGAAGCGGAATACATTGCCGCCGGTTCATGTTGTGCTCAATTACTTTGGATGACCCAAACTCTTAAAGATTATCGGATATATGTGAAACATGTTCCATTGCTTTGTGATAATGAAAGTGCTATTAAGATTGCTCACAATCCCGTGCAACATTCTCGAACTAAGCATATTGAAGTTCATCATCACTTCATTCGAGATCATGTTGCTAAAGGAGACATCGATCTTAAGCATGTTCATACCGATAAGCAATTGGCGCATATATTCACCAAACCGCTTGATGAGAAAGTTTTTTGCCGGTTGAGAGGTGAATTGAACATCATTGATGCTTCAAACTTGGAGTAGAAACTCCATTTGGATACATGCAAGGCATGAGTTTTGACTAATCCTTGATGTTTCTCTTATGAAGATGATCATATGTCTTGGATCTATATTTGTACTCTTGCATGTCATCTAACCCTTGTAGGTACTTGGATAAGCCAAAGTCTATGAGATTGCAACTCACTCACATCTTGAGCAATCTCTACATCACCAAGTCTCTACAATATGGTGGTTGAAGACAAGGAAGCATGAATCCTTTCAATATATCCTTTGACAACTTCTTTATATCAAATTTCATTTGGTATCAATATCTTGTTTTTCATTTTGGATACACAAGTGCTTTTCCTTGCAAGACTAACCCATGTAGGAAGATGAACTCAAACTACAAGTGGTGCTCCCAACTCTTGATGAACTGCATCAACCTTGAGCATCCCACACAAGTTCAACTACATGATCAAGATCAACACCACCACCCAAGGTATGATATTCCATCTTAGAGAAGCTTTACCCCAAGACATGGGTTAAAGCAGCTCAACAAGATGAGAATACATCAAAATGCTTGAACAAAAAATGGTAACCCCATTTTGAGCTTAAACGATGAGTATGACCTATGATCAAGTGTCTTCACTTGACTCCTAAGTCAATATACTCTAACATAGGTGACTTTGTCAATGACCAATTCTAGATGAAGCTCTCTTGTCTTTTTCTGTGTTTTTGCATTTGTTTCTTGCATAAATATTCCCCTTTCAAAAAAAACTTCATCTAGATTTCTTTTCTTTTCTCTAATTATTTTCTGCATTCCCTGCATCCAATTCATTGCAAATCTTTCAGTTAATTCCTTGCAAATCCTTGTGGGATCTTATTTTCCTAAGTGAGCTGAGATGACAATTGTTTTCTCTCTATGTTGAAATCAGCCTCATCGATTTGTTCTTCACGGCCAAACCAAAACAACTCGGTGCCAACGAAGCAAACAACTCGGAGGAACCGAATTCAATACTGAGAAAACACTTTGTCATTTGCATCCTGCATATTTGTTCCAGCTCCACTCGATGATTCTTGTCCTCTACCAGCATCTTATATTACATGTTGCTTTGTACTGTGACTCAAGGACCAAACCTACTTGACTCATGCTCCAGAAGATCCCTTCTTGGAAATTGATGTCAAAGGGGGAGAGAGAGCACATCAAAGCTTATCACATAAGAGAGGATGCACACCTTAAGCTTCTCCAGATGCTTATTTTCCATTGAGGAGAGAAGTCACATGTCTTCAAGAGGGGAAAGACATGTTAGTATGTGTTATGTTTATTATGATTGTTTTACTCTGATTTTGTTTTTCTCTGATTTTCTTTTCCCTATCTTCTCCCATTATCTAATATATAAGATTCAAGGGGAGAGAGAGCTCATTTCTAATGGAAGAAAATCTTTAGAATTCATTGCATATCTTTACTCTTTGGGGACATGTCAATATCCAAGTAGAGTACTAAGTACTCACTCACTACATGTCATCCCAATCTTGGTACTCTTGTGGTTTCCTGTTCTTGCTCTGCTTAGTAGATATTCCTGTGTTATCTAACCTTGTTTACTCAGGTTCATCTCTTCCAAAGCAAGCTCATGACCGCAAGGTAAGTATATGCATCACACTCATGTGCATGATGATCTCTTGCTGATGTACATATTGTTTGCAAGAAGGAATCATGAACATTGAGGTACACTTCCTATATTCACACCATTTGCTCTGATGCATATAGCCAAGATACATGTAACTCATTGCCTGCTCTGTCATGCTTATGCATTCACATGGTATTATATTCTATCTTCACATGATTGCATACATGTAGGGGGAGCCTATGCATGTTACATGTCTTTCCAAAGCTTTACTTGCTATTCCTTGTATCTTTATCTAAAGCTTTGATGTATGTTGTCATCAATTACCAAAAAGGGGAAGATTGAAAGCACAAGTGCTCCCTGGGTGATTTTGGTAATTAATGTCAACATATCTCTTGTTGGACTAATACTTTTATCTAGTATATTTCAGATAAGTTCAACAGTGGAGTGGCAGGACAAGAGGATGTGGAACCCCTTCAAGATGCTAAGGACACATATTGGCTCAAGCTCAAGACTCTATTCTTTTCATTTTAGTGATCCAAGATCACATTGAGTCCATAGGAAAGCCAATACTATTAAAAGGGGATGAGGTGTTGCTTAATGGCTTGCTTGCTCAAAATGCTTAGTGATATGCTCCTAAAGCCCTCAACCACTTTCTCATTTCCAAATATGTCCCAAACCTAAAGTCAAACTCGGCCCCACTGATTTGATCTATCCGGCGCCACCGAGTTCACTTGACATAGCCACTGCCAGAAACCCTAATCAGTTCGGTCTCACCAATTTGATCTCGGTCTCACCGAGATGGGCTTGCAAACTCTCTGTTGCCTACTGCAATTATTTCGGTCTCACCGAAATAGGTAGTCGGCCCCACCGAGTTTGCTTGGCCAACTCTCTGTTTGCTTATTACTAAAATCGGTCTCACCGAGTTTGTGTAATCGGTCAAACCGAGATGAGGTTTTACCCTAACCCTAACGAAATCGGTCTCATCGAGTTGACATATCGGTCCCATCGAAAATCCTAACGTTCACATTTTGAACTAAATCGGTCTGACCGAGTTTCACTATTTGGTCCCACCGAGTTTGGTAAATTGTGTGTAACAGTTAGATTTTTGTGTGGAGGCTATATATACCCCTCCACCCTTCCTCCATTTGAGAGAAAAGCCATCAGAACGTGCCTACACTTCTAGCATTCATTTTCTGAGAGAGAACCACCTACTCATGTGTTGAGAGCAAGACATTCCAATCCAACCATAAGAATCTTGATCTCTAGCCTTCGCCAAGTTGCTTTCCACTCATATCATCTTTCCACCAAATCCAAATCTGTGAGAGAGAGTTGAGTGTTGGGGAGACTATCATTTGAAGCACAAGAGCAAGGAGTTCATCATCAACACACCATCTATTACCTTTTGGAGAGTGGTGTCTCCTAGATTGGTTAGGTGTCACTTGGGAGCCTCCGTCAAGATTGTGGAGTTGAACCAAGGAGTTTGTAAGGGCAAGGAGATCGCCTACTTCGTGAAGATCTACCCTAGTGAGGCAAGTCCTTCGTGGGCGATGGCCATGGTGTGATAGACAAGGTTGCTTCTTCATGGACCCTTCATGGGTGGAGCCTTCCGTGGACTCGCGCAACCGTTACCCTTTGTGGGTTGAAGTCTCCATCAACGTGGACATACGATAGCACCACCTATCGGAACCACGCCAAAAATCTCCGTGTCTCCAATTGCGTTTGCACACTCCAATCCCATCCCTTTACATTCTTGCAAGTTGCATGCTTTACTTTCCGCTGCTCATATACTCTTGCCATGCTTGCTTGATATGTATTGTGAATGTTTAAACTTGTGCTAAAACTCCACCTTAACTTGAAGAACTTAAAAATTGCCACATTTATTTGTTGAGGGTCTAATCAGCCCCCCTCTAGACACCTCTTCTCGATCCTTTCACCTTGTGAGTCACCTTCAGACGTCCGGAGTTGTACAACCACTCAATACAATGTGGCTGTGGATGTGGCCATGTATTCAATCCTAAAGCATCCACCACACGCTTGCTTATGATGCTGGTGTAGCTCCCTCCATCAATAATCAACTTGCAACACTTGTTGTTGATGCGGCATTGTGAATGAAAAAATTTCCACCGCTGTCCCGCGCTTGGAATTTGATCCTCTTTAGCTCGCTGTATCAAGATGCATGGCAGATCATAATCCAAAGGATAGCACTTGATAGGATTTGATTCACTTTCCCCTTGCTTGGGCTCATCAGACTCTGAGTCAGTTTTGTCTTCGGAAACATATCCATCATTAACAAGGGGCACTCTCTTCTTGTTTGGACAATCAATGCGTTTGTGTGCCCTACCTCCACATGTGTAACACAAAATCTCACTAGTACGCGTAGCAGACTGCACACTAGAATCAGACCTTGAAGTCACTTTGCTCGCGCTAATAGGTTCTTTGCTCGTCTCCTTGTGATTGGTGGTAGCTGACCTATAGGATGAACCTATGGTGCGGCCCTTGGAAACTTGCTTTGACATGACCCACTGTTCGGCGCGCTCTGCTTGATGAAGAAGCTCTTGCATATCATTATACTGCATCAAATCAACACGATCGCGTATATCTTCATTCAGCCCCTCAAAGAAACATGCCATGGTTGCATCGTCAGACTCATGCACATTAGTTCTGATCATCAAAACTTGCATCTTTTGGTAGTACTGATCCACCGGCATGGCTCCTTGGACAAGAAGCGAAGCTTTGTGTGCTGCTCCTTCTGAAAATAAGCTGGAACAAAGCGAGCATGCATTGTACGCTTCATCTCACGCCATGATTCCGGTCGTGCGTCATTACGGTTGGGTTGATCCCACCAAATTAATGCGTAACCTGAAAACTCAAGAGAAGCAAAATGAATCTTCCGATCCTCGGAGTAACGGTGGTTATCAAAAATCTACTCCACACGCATCTCCCACTCAAGATCTCCTCGGTACCGGCCTTGCCTCTAGCATCAGAACCATCCTCGGACTCAACATCGTTGTCGTCGTTGGCAACGTCCGCGTCATGGACATGTAGAGGTGATCGGTGCCGCAGGGCATGTTGTGCCCTTGCTGGAGCAGCCACGCCCGGTACACTCGCCTCTAGGCGACGGAGGGCTGCCTGCATGGCCTGGAACCCGTCGGTCACCATTTCGTCAACGGCCTTCGTGCGGTTGTCGAAGTGCTGGTATGTGGCCTTGAACATAGCGCGGACACTTGGGTCCAGATCGGGACCATATTGCGGCGGCCCGTCATCCTTCCGCACATCATCCTCGTCATGCTTGCTTGTGGTTGACATCGCATGCAGTGATAAACCTGGCGCTCTTTGGTACCAGTTGATATGGCTCAACAAGCTTTGAGACAATTTTATTTAGTGGCCCAGATCTTTCACTCGTGCAAACAGCTAGAAGATTTATGTGGAAGGATTATTCAGTGGCTAAGACAGCGGACAGAGAAATATATACGTGTAGAAATGGCAACATGTGGAAGAACGTGGAGTAGATGGATCGGAAGTAGTAGACGTGGTGTAGTAGTACTAGAGCTGGACTAGATGCATGCATTAAGCTAATGATGATTAGCGGCGGTGGCGGCGGTAAAGCAATTAGCAGATGGAGCCGAGAACAGCAGGAGTAGATGCGATGTAAAATAGAGATGAATCGACCTTTGCTGATCAAGAACCGAAACAAAGCTATGTTGGGAAACGTAGCATGCAATTTCAAAAAATTTACTACGCTCACGCAAGATCTATCTAGGAGATGCATAGCAACGAGAGGGGGAGAGTGTGTCCACGTACCCTCGTAGACCGAAAGCGGAAGCATTTGTTAACGCGGTTGATGTAGTCGAACTTCTTCTTGTTCCGACCGATCAAGCACCGAACGTACGGCACCTCCGAGTTCTGCACACGTTCAGCTCGATGACACCCCTCGAACTCTTGATCCAGCAAAGTGTCGAGGGAGATGAGTTCCGTCAGCACGACAGCGTGGTGACGGTGATGGTGAAGTGATCCGCGTAGGGCTTCGCCTAAGCACTACGAGAATATGACCGGAGGCGTAAACTATGGAGGAGGGCGCCGCACACGGCTAACAATTGTTGGTGTGTGTTCTAGGCGGCCCCTCCCCATGTATATATAGGTGGGAGGGGGAGGGGAGCTGCCATGGGGCGCCCCAAGGAGGAGGAATCCTACTTGGGACCCTAGTGCAATTCGCCCCCCCCTTTCCTTATTATCGGAAGGGGGAAAAGGGAAGAGAGGGGAGAGGAAGGTAAGGGGGGGGAAGGGGCGAACCCCCTCCTCCTTCTCCTATTCGGCCTCCTTCCTTAGGGGGGGGGGGGTGCCACCCCTTGTGGGCTGGTGTGCTCCCCTCCTATGGCCCATTAATCCCCCGGGGGTTCCGGTAACCCCCTCGGTACTCCGATATGTACCCGATACACGCCGAAACACTTCCGGTGTCCTAATATCATCGTCCTATATATGAATCTTTATCTCTCAACCATTTTGAGACTCCTCGTCATGTCCGTGGTCTCATCCGGAACTCCAAACAACATTCGGTCACCAAATCAACTCATATAATACAAAATCGTCATCGAATGTTAAGCGTGCGCACCCTACGGGTTCGAGAACTATGTAGACATGATCGAGACACCTCTCCGGTCAATAACCAATAGTGGAACCTGGATGCTCATATTGGTTCCTACATATTCTACGAAGATCTTTATCGGTCGAACCGCAATGACAACATACGTTATTCCCTTTGTCATCAGTATGTTACTTGCCCGAGATTTGATCGTCGGTATCTTCATACCTAGTTCAATCTCGTTACTGGAAAGTCTCTTTACTCGTTCCGTAATACATCATCCTGCAACTAACTCATTAGTCACTTTGTTTGCAAGGCTTATTATGATGTGTATTACCGAGAGGGCCCAGAGATACCTCTCCGATACTCGGAGTGACAAATCCTAATCTCGATCTATGCCAACCCAACAAACACCTTCGGAGATACCCGTAGAGCATCTTTATAATCACCCAGTTACGTTGTGACATTTGATAGCACACAAGGTATTCCTCCGGTATCTGGGAGTTGCATAATCTCATAGTCAAAGGAATATGTATATGACATGAAGAAAGCTATAGCAATAAAACTAAACGATCAATATGCTAAGCTAACGGATGGGTCATGTCCATCACATCATTCTACTAATGATGTGATCCTGCTCATCAAATGACAACACATGTCTATGGTTAGGAAACTTAACCACCTTTGATTAACAAGCTAGTCTAGTAGAGGCTTACTAGGGACACGGTGTTTTGTCTATGTATTCACACATGTATCAAGTTTCCGGTTAATACAATTCTAATGAATAATAAACATTTATCATGATATAAGGAAATATAAAATAACAACTTTATTATTGCCTCTAGGGCATATTTCCTTCAGTCTCCCACTTGCACTAGAGTCAATAATTTAGATTACATTGTAATGATTCTAACACCCATGGAGTCTTGGTGCTGATCATGTTTTGCTCGTGGAAGAGGCTTAGTCAACGGGTCTGCTACATTCAGATCCGTATGTATTTTGCAAATCTCTATGTCTCCCTCCTTGACTTGATCACTGATGGAGTTGAAGCGTCTCTTGATGTGTTTGGTTCTTTTGTGAAATCTGGATTCCTTCGCCAAGGCAATTGCTCCAGTATTGTCACAAAAGATTTTCATTGGACCCGATGCACTAGTTATTACACCTAGATCAGATATGAACTCCTTCATCCAGATGCCTTCATTTGCTGCTTCCGAAGCAGCTATGTACTCCGCTTCACACGTAGATCCCGCCACGACGCTCTGCTTGGAACTGCACCAACTGATAGCTCCACCATTAAATATAAATATGTATCCGGTTTGTGACTTAGAGTCATCCAGATCAGTGTCAAAGCTAGCATCGACATAACCATTTACGACGAGCTCTTTGTCACCTCCATAAACGAGAAACATATCCTTAGTCCTTTTCAGGTACTTCAGGATGTTCTTGACCACTATCCAGTGATCCACTCCTGGATTACTTTGGTACCTCCCTGCTAGACTTATAGCAAGGCACACATCAGGTCTGGTACACAGCATAGCATACATGATAGAACCTATGGCTGAGGCATAGGGAATGACTTTCATTTTCTCTCTATCTTCTGCAGTGGTCGGGCATTGAGTCTGACTCAACTTCACACCTTGTAACACAGGAAAGAACCCTTTCTTTGACTGATCCATTTTTAACTTCTTCAAAACTTTATCAAGGTATGTACTTTGTGAAAGTCCAATTAAGCGTCTTGATCTATCTCTATAGATCTTGATGCCCAATATATAAGCAGCTTCACCGAGGTCTTTCATTGAAAAACTCTTATTCAAGTATCCTTTTATGCTATCCAGAAATTCTACATCATTTCCAATCAACAATATGTCATCCACATATAATATTAGAAATGCTACAGAGCTCCCACTCACTTTCTTGTAAATACAGGCTTCTCCGAAAGTCTGTATAAAACCATATGATTTGATCCCTCATCAAAGCGTATATTCCAATTCCGAGATGCTTGCACCAGTCCATAAATGGATCGCTGGAGCTTGCACACTTTGTTAGCACCTTTAGGATCGACAAAACCTTCTGGTTGCATCATATACAACTCTTCTTTAAGAAATCCATTAAGGAAAGCAGTTTTGACTTCCATTTGCCAGATTTCATAATTATAAAATGCGGCAATTGCTAACATGATTCGGACAGACTTAAGCATCGCTACGGTTGAGAAAGTCTCATCGTAGTCAACTCCTTGAACTTGTCGAAAACCTTCTGTGACAAGTCGAGCTTTGTAGACAGTAACATTACCATCAGTGTCAGTCTTCTTCTTGAAGATCCATTTATTCTCTATGGCTCGCCGATCATCAGGCAAGTCAACCAAAGTCCATACTTTGTTCTCATACATGGATCCTATCTCAGATTTCATGGCCTCAAGCCATTTATCGGAATCTGGGCTCATCATCGCTTCTTCATAGTTCGTAGGTTCGTCATGGTCTAGTAACATGACTTCCAGAACAGGATTACCGTACCACTTTGGTGCGGAACGTGCTCTGGTTGACCTACGAGGTTCAGTAGTAACTTGATCTAAAGTTTCATGATCATTATCATTAGCTTCCTCTCTAGTTGGTGTAGGCATCACGGGAACGGTTTTCTGTGATGAGCTACTTTCCAATTCGATAGAAGGTACAATTACCTCATCAAGTTCTACTTTCCTCCCACTCACTTCTTTCGAGAGAAACTCCTTCTCTAGAAAGGATCCATTTTTAGCAACAAAGATCTTGCCTTCGGATCTGTGATAGAAGGTGTACCCAACAGTTTCTTTTGGGTATCCTATGAAGACGCACTTCTCCAATTTGGGTTCGAGCTTATCAGGCTGAAGTTTTTTCACATAAGCATCGCAACCCCAATCTTTAAGAAATGACAGCTTAGGTTTTGTTGCCAAACCACAGTTCATACGGTGTCGTCTCAACGGATTTAGACGGTGCCCTATTTAACGTGAATGTAGCTGTCTCTAATGCATAACCCAAAACGATAGTGGTAATTCGGTAAGACACATCATAGATCGCACCATATCTAATAAAGTACGGTTACGATGTTCGGACACACCATTACGCTGTGGTGTTCCAGGAGGCCTGAGTTGTGAAACTATTCCACATTCTTTTAAATGAAGGCCAAACTCGTAACTCAAATATTTGCCTCCGCGATCAGATCGTAGAAACTTTATTTTCTTGTTACAATGATTCTCCACTTCACTCTGAAATTCTTTGAACTTTTCAAATGTTTCAGACTTGTGTTTCATCAAGTAGATATACCCATATCTACTCAAATCATCTGTGAAGGTCAGAAAATCACGATATCCGCCGCGAGCCTCAACACTCATCGGACCGCATACATCGGTATGTATTATATCCAATAAGTCAGTGGCTCGCTCCATTGTTCCGGAGAACGGAGTCTTAGTCCTCTTGCCCATGAGGCATGGTTCGCAAGCATCAAATGATTCATAATCAAATGATTCCAAAAGTCCATCCGCATGGAGTTTCTTCATGCGCTTTACACCAATATGACCTAAATGGCAGTGCCACAAATATGTTGCACTATCATTATCAACTTTGCATCTTTTGGCATCAATATTATGAATATGTGTATCACCACAATCGAGATTCAACAAAAATAGACCACTCTTCAAGGGTGCATGACCATAAAAGATATTACTCATATAAATAGAACAATCATTATTCTCTGATTTAAATGAATAACTGTCTCGCATCAAACAAGATCCAGATATAATGTTCTTGCTCAACAATGGCACCAAATAACAATTATTCAGGTCTAAAACTAATCCCGAAGTTAGATGTAGAGGCAGCGTGCCGACGGCGATCACATCGACCTTGGAACCATTCCCGACGCGCATCGTCACCTCGTCCTTAGCCAATCTTCATTTAATCCATAGCCCCTGTTTCGAGTTACAAATATGAGCAACCGAACCAGTATCAAATACCCAGGCGCTACTACGAGCATTAGTAAGGTACACATCAATAACATGTATATCACATATACCTTTGTTCACTTTGCCATCCTTCTTATCCGCCAAATACTTGGGGCAGTTCCGCTTCCAGTGACCAGCCCCTTTGCAGTAGAAGCACTCAGTTTCAGGCTTAGGTCCAGATTTGGGCTTCTTCCCGGGAGTGGCAACTTGCTTGCCATTCTTCTTGAAGTTCCCCTTCTTTCCTTTGCCCTTTTTCTTGAAACTAGTGGTCTTGTTAACCATCAACACTTGATGCTCCTTCTTGATTTCTACCTCCGCAGCTTTGAGCATTGCGAAGAGCTCGGGAATTGTCTTATCCATCCCTTGCATATTATAGTTCATCACGAAGCCTTTGTAGCTTGGTGGCTGTGATTGAAGAACTCTGTCAATAACACTATCATCTGGAAGATTAACTCCTAGCTGAGTCAAGTGATTATGATACCCAGACATTTTGAATATGTGTTCACTGACAGAGCTATTCTCCTCCATCCTGCAGCTATAGAACTTGTTGGAGACTTCATATCTCTCAACTCGGGAATTTGCTTGAAATATTAACTTCAATTCCTGGAACATCTCATATGCTCCATGACGTTCAAAACGTCTTTGAAGTCCCGATTGTAAGCCGTAAAGCATGGCAAACTGAACTATCGAGTTGTCATCAGATCGAGCTTGCCAGACGTTCATAACATCAGCATCTGCTCCTGCAGGAGGCCTTTCACCTAGCGGTGCATCAAGGACATAATTCTTCTGTGCAGCAATGAGGATAATCCACAAGTTACGGACCCAGTCCGTGTAGTTGCTACCATCATCTTTCAACTTAGCTTTCTCTAGGAATGCATTAAAATTCAAGGGAACGGTAGCACGGGCCATTGATCTACAACATAGATATGCAAAAACTATCAGGACTAAGTTCATGATAAAATAAGTTCAATTAATCATATTACTTAAGAACTCCCACTTAGATAGACATCCCTCAAGTCATCTAAATGATACGTGATCCAAATCAACTAAACCATGTCCGATCATCACGTGAGATGGAGTAGTCTTCAATGGTGAACATCTCTATGTTGATCATATCTACTATATGATTCACGTTCGACCTTTCGGTCTCCAGTGTTCCAAGGCCATGTCTGTACATGCTAGGCTCGTCAAGTTTAACCCGAGTATTCCGCATGTGCAAAACTATCTTGCACCCGTTGTATGTGAACGTAGAGCTTATCACACCCGATCATCACGTGGTGTCTCAACACGACAAACTATCGCAACGGTGCATACTCAAGGAGAACACTTATACCTTGAAATTTTAGTAAGGGATCATCTTATAAAGCTACCGTCGTACTAAGCAAAATAAGATGCATAAAAGATAAACATCACATGCAACCAAAATATGTGACATGATATGGCCATCATCATCTCGTGCCTTTGATCTCCATCTCCAAAGCACCGTCATGATCTCCATCGTCACTGGCTTGACACCTTGATCTCCATCGTAGCATCGTGGTCGTCTCGCCAACTATTGCTTCTACAACTATCGCTAACGCATAGTGATAAAGTAAGCAATTACATGGCGTTTTCATTTCATACAATAAAGAGACAACCATAAGGCTCCTGCCGGTTGCCAGTGACTTTTACAAAACATGATCATCTCATACAATAACGTATATCACATCATGTCTTGAACATATCACATCACAACATGCCGTGCAAAAACAAGTTAGAAGTCCTCGACTTTGTTGTTGCAAGTCTTATGCGGCTGCTACGGGCTTCTAGCAAGAACCGTTCTTACCTACGCATCAAAACCACAATGGTGATTTATCAAGTTTACTGTTTTAACCTTCAACAAGGACAGGCCGCAGTCAAATTTGATTCAACTAAAGTTGGAGAAGCAGACACCCGCCAGCCACCTTTATGCAAAACTAGTTGCATGTCTGTTGGTGGAACTGGTCTCATGAACGTGGTCATGTAAGGTTGGTCCGGGCCGCTTCATCCAACAATACCGCCGAATCAAAATAAGACATTGGTGGTAAGCAGTATGATGATCACCGCCCACATCTCTTTGTGTTCTACTCATTCATATCATCTACGCATAAACCTGGCTCGGATACCACTGTTGGGAAACGTAGCATGCAATTTCAAAAAATTTCCTATGCTCACGCAAGATCTATCTAGGAGATGCATAGCAATGAGAGGGGGAGAGTGTGTCCACGTACCCTCGTAGACCGAAAGCGGAAGCGTTTGTTAACGCGGTTGATGTAGTCGAACTTCTTCTCGTTCCGACCGATCAAGCACCGAACGTACGGCACCTCCGAGTTCTGCACACGTTCAGCTCGATGATGTCCCTCGAACTCCTGATCCAGCAAAGTGTCCAGGGAGATGAGTTCCGTCAGCACGACGGCATGGTGACGGTGATGGTGAAGTGATCCGCGCAGGGCTTCGCCTAAGCACTACGAGAATATGACCGCAGGCGTAAACTGTGGAGGGGGGCGCCACACAAGGCTAACAATTGTTGGTGTGTGTTCTAGGCGCCCCCTCCCCATGTATATATTGGAAGGAGGGGGAGGGGAGCTGCCATGGGGCGCCCCAAGTAGGAGGAATCCTACTTGGGCCCCTAGTCCAATTCGGCCCCCCCCCCTTTCCTTATTACCGGAAGGGGGAAAAGGGAAGAGAGGGGGGAGGAGGGAACATGGGGCCCCGGGGGGGGGGGGCGAACCCCCTCCCTCCTTCTCCTATTCAGCCTCCTTCCTTAGGGGGGGGGGGGGCGCCTCCCCTTTTGGGCTGGTGTGCTCCCCTCCTATGGCCCATAAGGCCCATTAATCCCCCGGGGGGTTCCGGTAACCCCCCCCCCCTACTCCGATATTTACCCGGTACACCCCGAAACACTTCCGGTGTCCGAATATCATCGTCCTATATATGAATCTTTATCTCTCGACCATTTCGAGACTCCTCGTCATGTCCGTGATCTCATCTAGAACTCCGAACAACATTCGGTCACCAAATCACATAACTCATATAATACAAAATCGTCATAGAACGTTAAGCGTGCGGACCCTACGGGTTCGAGAACTAGGTAGACATGATCGAGACACCTCTCCGGTCAATAACCAATAGCGGAACCTAGATGCTCATATTGGTTCCTACATATTCTACGAAGATCTTTATCGGTCGAACCGCAATGACAACATACGTTATTCCCTTTGTCATCGGTATGTTACTTGCCCGAGATTTGATCGTCGGTATCTTCATACCTAGTTCAATCTTGTTACCGGCAAGTCTCTTTACTTGTTCCATAATACATCATCCTGCAACTAACTCATTAGTCACTTTGCATGCAAGGCTTATTATAATGTGTATTACCGAGAGGACCCAGAGATACCTCTCCGATACTCAGAGTGAAAAATCCTAATCTCAAGCCATGCCAACCCAACAAACACCTTCGGAGATACCTGTAGAGCATCTTTATAATCACCCAGTTACGTTGTGACGTTTGATAGCACACAAGGTATTCCTCCACTATCCGGGAGTTGCATAATCTCATAGTCAAAGGAATATGTATATGACATGAAGAAAGCTATAGCAATAAAACTGAACGATCAATATGCTAAGCTAACGGATGGGTCATGTCCCTCACATCATTCTCCTAATGATATGATCCCGTTCATCAAATGACAACACATGTCTATGGTTAGGAAACTTAACCATCTTTGATTAACGAGCTAGTCTAGTAGAGGCTTACTAGGGACACGGTGTTTTGTCTATGTATTCACACATGTATCAAGTTTCAGGTTAATACAATTCTAGCATGAATAATAAACATTTATCATGAGATAAGGAAATATAAAATAACAACTTTATTATTGCCTCTAGGGCATATTTCCTTCAAGCTAGTACCCTGACAATCAAAATCGCCAAAACACATGCGATCGCTGATCCAATTCATGGAACGCAGGAACACGGAGGGGCGAACATCATCAGATGCCTTTTCTGAATATTTTTACTTGACCGTAGGTCTATGGTGAACTACTAGCCCGTAGGTCTGTGGTGAACTACTCACACATCATCGGAAGGCAACAAGGATGATGTAGAAGCCCTCCATGATCGATTCCCCCTTCGGCAGAGTACCGAAAAAGGCCTCCAGATGGGATCGCGGAAGAACAAAAACTTGCAGGCGGCAGAAAAAGTGTTTCGGGTAGATCTCTGTTGGTTTTCCGATTTTAGAGAATTTATGGAGCTGGCATTAGGTTAGACGGAGCCACGAGGGGCCCATAAGGCATCAGGGCGTGCCTACCGCTGGGCGTGCCCTGTTGCCTTACCGTCTCCTCATTTTCCTTCTGCACTCCTCCCGAAGCTTCCAGGGTCTCTCTTGTCCAGAAAAAAATTCGTCAAAAGGTTTCGTAGTGTTTGGACATCGTTTGGTACTGATTTCCTGGAAAACCAAAAACAGGCAAAAAACAGCAACTGACACTAGGCACTAGGTTAATTGGTTAGTCCCAAAAAATGATATAAAATAACAAATAATTGCATATAAAACATCCAAGATTGATACTATAATAGCATGGAACAATAAAAAATTATAGATACGTTGGAGACATATCACACATGCACACAAAACACAAATAAAACTTGTCCCCAACACGGCCAGAGGGTTATCAATCCCCTGGTATTGCTAGTTTAAGGTAAAATACACGTGGTAGAGATAGATAATAGCAAATAGTAACATGGCAATTTTGTAGAAGAATTAGCCAGTGGAGAATAGACCCCGGGGCCCTAGATTCACTAGTGACATCTCTATCGAAAACAACAACTAGCAAGGTAAACAATTGTAGTTGGGCAATAGAAAAGATTGCAAAATTAATGACTATGATCATTCATGGTATAATCTCATATAGGCATTACGTCAGTGATAAGTATACCATTAGTCCAACTGCAACTACTACTAATAGTTCACCCCAAAACCGCTATTCAGCATGCATCTCCAGGTATTAAGTTTGCAAGAAATAGAGTATCGCAATAAGCAAGATGACATAATGTAGACATGAAGAAGTCAATCAATATGACAAAAACCTGTAATTTTATCCTTAGTGGTAACAAAAAAATAAGTGTCTTAGGCCTTATTGTCACTGGGTTAGAGCACCACAAGATCAAACTCACTACAAAGCACCACTCCCTCTAAAGAATAACCCATCGAACTTGGCCGAAGAAGACAGATAGATCGGAGAGCGTGCAAAGCTATTAGTTATACAACAAATAAAACCTCAAAAAGATTCAGTTGATTTTAATTGACAATCTAATCATAAAGTGACAATTCATTATGTTCGAATAAACACACGACCTATTAGAACGAATTAATCCTGATCATGTGACAAAGCTCATGAGAACATTGAAACATGGTATTGAAGATCCAAATAGAGAGAGAGTCATCTAGCTACTACTATGGACCCATAGGTACTGATGGAACTACTCACACATCATCATGGAGGTAGCAAGGTTGATGAAGAAGACTCCGGCAATGGCTTCCCCCTCCGGCGAAGCTCTGGAAAAAGCCTCTAGATGGGATCTGAAGGAAATATGCCCTAGAGGCAATAATAAAGTTGTTATTTTATATTTCCTTATATCATGATAAATGTTTATTATTCATGCTAGAATTGTATGTCGGGGCGGGGACACGATATCCCAGAAATTAACCCCTCGTGTCATCACCAGCCCAGGATTACTGTTACTGATGGACACGTCCTTGTTACAGAATTACCAAGCTATTACAAGAATTGGATACAAGACCATAAAGGTCTAATGATACAACAGGGATTCTAGTGGTGGATGACGAAAATGACTCATGGTACTCCAGCGTCGGTGGGGCTCCATTCCCGTAGGAACAGCTGACCCAGATAATTCCTATCCGCGTGGCTGCTAACCTAGGCTCTGCATGGTCGTCGTTGTGGTACTCCTCGTAGAACTCCTGACCTGGACAAGTAAATAGCCAGGGACAAGCCTGTGAGTACGTTTGAATGTACTCGCAAACATCATGAACAAGAGATATACCAAATGCAGCAGACAAAATATATGATCATGTTGAACCAAACTATATGCGTATGCTCATGCTGGATCATGCTAAAATGCTCATGCTGACACAAATCTAAATCATGACATGACAATAGCAAAATGATACGGAAGTAAATATAGCATGTTAGTCATGATCAAACTTGCCAGAAATATCGCAAATGAATGCCACGGGTAGTCTAGCCAGCCCAAGTGACATTCAGAAAGAAATAAAAGAAATGCCAGTCGGGTGTCAAGTGACGCCACGGTCGGACTTGAAGAGAAATGCCAGTCGGGTGTCAAGTGACGCCACAGTCGGACTTGAAGAGAAATGCCAATCTGGTGTCCACAAGAGTAGCGGAGGGACCGCCTGTAAACTCGAGGGACGCCACAAGAGGTCTTGAAAAGAAAGTTGAGTGCCCGGGGTAGTCTAGCCAGCCCCTGAGACACTCAGGAAATACAAAATAAGAGAAACGGTTAGTCCTCAAAAATATGCATAACCATAATAATATTAACATGCATAAAATATTCATGGTAGCATCAGGGTGACGACAATTATCCTGCAAAATAATTCAGGCTCAATTTAATTATTTTCCTCCAAAGACCGACACTAAGACCGACACTTGACCAACCCAGACTGTAGCCCTTAACCGCGGACACGGCTATTCGAATAGGTTTTAACTCTGCAGAGGGTGTACTCTTTCCCCACAAGTAAAGGATTTCTCTAGTCAGTACCGTGACACTGACTAATTCCCATTACGGTCTTTGGGTTGAAAACACACCTGACCAGCACACACCAGATTAACTTTCCGGATGCCAGGAATCACCCAAAGCATCGTTCAAGAAAAACTTTAAGACAGAGAGAACAACGTCCTGCATGGGATCACTATTCATACGCACGGATTACAAGGGGTGCCCCCCTCTCAGTCACAACTGGAAACACCCATGCCCCCTGACCCAATGACAGGATTTAGTCCACCAACATGGAAACCCTCATCGTAGCCCTCTATGTGGTGTGTGCATGGAAAGGGGTTAGTAACTTACTGAATCATACCCCACCTGTGGCAGGGACAAGTGGCAGCACGAATCAAGTATGGGGGTTACCGGAACAAGACTCGATCTACGGTCGACTCAGGAGGCTCAAATATTTCCTGCAGTGATTAGCACAATATATTTCCTTGGTGGCCCCCAACAGGGTCACCATCTGACCTGTCCCAACATGCCCTTATGATTCATTCTCGTCTCAATGAGATTTCAGTTTCACGGTCACTTTTCTCGTGACTGATTCTTTCCTGCAGATTAGTCCGAATCAAATAGACATATGTGACAAGTGAAAGTGACCATCCTTATTCATGCTTCATGCAGATGCAATATCATCAAGGAATGATGCATGCATAACTAGCTATATGCAAAATTTATTTGAATTCAACATACTCATGACTTAATTATTCTTGCAAATAATTCAACCATGCAATCACCATATCAAGTGTTCAAGATGCTTGCCTTGAGCATGCAGGGGTGTTGGTTGCACTCAAAAAGTTTGAAAACTTTATCTTCCCTCCATTTCCTATTTTCAAAAATATTTGAATTACCACATATAGCAAAAACAGTGCCAAAAATTGTTTCAAATATTTTTGAAATAAATACTAAAATAAACTAGATGAAAAATTAGAAATACCAGAAAAAGAATCAAATTATTTGGACTTAATATGAATTACTTAGAGCAATTTTAAGATGGAATAAATGATTAAAAGTATTATTTAATTGATCCAGTGGAGATAAATCTTAGGAAAAATGTTCACCTAATCTAGATAAGTAGTGCATGATTTATGGAGCATAGAGAAATTTGAATCAATCCATTTGGTTTAGAAATGCACACTAGGGAAATATTTTAATCTCTGGATAAAAGAAGAAGACAAAGGAAATATCCTGATGGGCCGGCAGCGGCGTGCACCGAGCGAGGCCCAGCTAAGCAACGCCTCTGGGCCGAGCCCAGGGACGCGGCTACGCGGGCGCAACCCTCCCCAGTCACTGATGGTGGGTCCCGGAGACCCACCAGTCAGGTTTGACTGGTCTTCGTCCTCCTCCTCGCGCGCGTCTCGACAGAACAGAGGAGCCCCGGCGATGGCTGCCGGCGCTGTAGAGTATCCCCGGCGACGCTCGGCACATGGATGGATTTAGGGGATGATGCCGCACCCGATGGTGGTGGGTATGGACGCCGGCGAGCTCGGGATGGAGCAGAGTATTGGTGGAGGCGGAGCACGGTCTCGGGTGAGAGTGGGGGCGAGGCTATGGTTATCCGCAGAGCAAAATAAGGCTCGGGAGATCCTTGTGGTAGTGGTGGAGGTTGAGGGGTGGGGCTAGGTGAGGAGGAGAAGGCCGGGGTGGCTTGAATTTGAGCTGCGGCCGACGATAGGGCTTCCGCCATGGAGGTGGATGGAGGGCACGGGAGAGAGAGAGAGGGTTTGTCCAGGGAGAATCCTGGGAGGAGTGGAGTGGCTTGCCCTCCAGAACGAGCCCGAGGTGGTCTCTTTTATAGCACGGAAACGTCGGTTCCATGGATCACGGCTTCACCGACTACGGCGGCCGCCATTTATGGCGTTGAGTGAAGCCGGTGAGGTTGGTGGGGAGGCCGGTGTAACGTGTGTGAGCTTACGGCGGAAGCCACCGTCCAGGAGGGTTGCTGGCAGCTTGGGGATGCGCCACGCATTCGGCCAGAGCCGTGGCTGATACGACGGCGAAGAATGGCGGCAGTGGGCGATGGTGAACGGCACTAGCGGCCAAGGAGAAGTGTCGGCGGGCTCCTGGGTCGTCGGGCTGATCCAGAAGAGGATCAAGACGAGCTAAGGAGGCAGTAACAACACGGCAGCAGCTCGATGCCAGAGACTGCACAACGGCCACTCTGCTTGTGCTCTGGGCGTGCACACAGGGTACTCGATGAAATGCCAGGGGTAGCTACAGGAACCTAAATGGGCTACAAATTAGCAGGGTGGTGCTTATGGGCATGAGAGAGGTGATGGACATGCTGGTTTGGGGAGAGGGGCTAGTGTCCAGTGCAATCTAAAAAGATGCCCAAATTCTGTCATGAGCTCAAGGTGCTCGACAGAATGTTAGGTTGACCTAGGTGATTCTGGTAGACATGGAAATTGGCAGGTCGAGGTATCTTTGGAAGGTAAAGATAGTGGTGGAGTTAGTTTGGCAAGATGAATAACTTGCTAGTGCAAGTTTTACCAAAATTCACTTCTGAATAGAAACTATAGGAGGTTATTTGGTGGCTTTATAAAATCATATAGAGCTGAGCTCCTGGAGTTAAGGGTTTGGTAGGAATGACAGTAAGTGGGAAAATTTCAGAATTTTTAAAGCAATAGAAAATAGGGTTGTAGTTCAAACTCAAGAAATGGACAAAATTGAAAAGTGGATGGTTTACTCAAATTTTCCAAAACACCAGGTTGGGCTTTTGCACAAAATTGATAGGTGGGCATCACATGAGCTCTCCGAATTTTTGTGAAAATTTAAAAGATTTATTTAAAATAGCTGTAGTGCAACAGAAACATTTTAAAGAATTGAAATAGCTTTTAAAAGAATTGTTCTGGGCAAAATTTTATTATGAAAATAATTCTTACTGTTATTAAACTATATTTGAAAAGTTTTAAGAAAACTACCAAAGTCACAATATTATTTCCAAAAAAATTTCTATATGGAGGGAGAATTTTTGAAAAACAGAGGGCAGAAAATACCCTCAAATTAATAAAACACCCAATATAATTTAAATTTTTTATTTCTGGCCATTAATAAAATCATGGTTGAATTTTTGGGGTGTCACATTGTATTAACCGGAAACTTGATACATGTGTGAATACATAGACAAAACACCGTGTCCCTAGTAAGCCTCTACTAGACTAGCTCGTTAATCAAAGATGGTTAAGTTTCCTAACCATAGACATGTGTTGTCATTTGATGAATGGGATCACATCATTAGGAGAATGCTGTGATGGACATGACCCATCCATTAGCTGAGCATATTGATCGTTCAGTTTTATTGCTATAGCTTTCTTCATGTCATATACATATTCCTTTGACTATGAGATTATGCAACTCCCGGATACCTGAGGAATACCTTGTGTGTTATCAAACGTCACAACGTAACTGGGTGATTATAAAGATGCTCTACAGGTATCTCCGAAGGTGTTTGTTGGGTTGGCATAGATCGAGATTAGGATTTGTCACTCCGAGTATCGGAGAGGTATCTCTGGGCCCTCTTGGTAATACACATCATAATAAGCCTTCCAAGCAAAGTGACTAATGAGTTAGTTGTAGGATAATGTATTACGGAATGATTAAAGAGACTTGCCGATAACGAGATTGAACTAGGTATGAAGATACCGACGATCAAATCTCGGGCAAGTAACATACCGATGACAAAGGGAATAACGTATGTTGTCATTACGGTTCGACCGATAAAGATCTTCGTAGAATATGTAGGAACCAATATGAGCATCTAGGTTCTGCTATTGGTTATTGACCGGAGAGGTGTCTCGATCATGTCTACATAGTTCTCGAACCCGTAGGGTCCACACGCTCAATGTTCGATGATGATTTTGTATTATATGAGTTATGTGATTTGGTGATCGAATGTTGTTCGGAGTTCCGGATGAGATCACGAACATGACGAGGAGTCTCTAAATGGTTGAGAGATAAAGATTCATATATAGGACGATGATATTCGGACACCGGAAGTGTTTCGGGGTGTACCGGGTACATATCGCAGTACCGGGGAGGTTACCGGAACCCCCCGGGGTATTAATGTGCCTTATGGGCCATAGGAGGGGAGCACACCAGCCCACAAGCGGTGGCGCACGCCCCCTAAGGAAGGAGACCGAATAGGATAAGGAGGAGGGGGTTCGCCCCCCCCTTCCTTCCTCCCCCCTCTTCCCTTTTCCCCCTTCGGTAATAAGGAAAGGGGGGGGGGGGGGCGAATTGGCCTAGAAGCCCAAGTAGGATTCCTCCTACTTGGGGCACCCCATGGCAGCTCCCCTCCCCCTCCCACCTATATATATGTGGGGAGGGGGCGCCTAGAACACACACCAACAATTGTTAGCCGTGTGCGGCGCCCCCCGCCACAGTTTATGCCTCCGGTCATATCTTCGTAGTGCTTAGGCGAAGCCCTGCGCGGATCACTTCACCATCACCGTCACCATGCCGTCGTACTGACGGAACTCACCCTCGACACGTTGCTGGATCAAGAGTTCGAGGGACGTCATCGAGCTGAACGTGTGCAGAACTCGGAGGTGCCGTACGTTAGGTGCATGATCGGTCGGAACGAGAAGAAGTTCGACTACATCAACCGCGTTGTCAAATGCTTTCGCTTTAGGTCTACAAGGGTACGTGGACACACTCTCCCGCTCTCGTTGCTATGCATCTCCTAGATAGATCTTGCATGAGCGTAGGAATTTTTTTGAAATTGCATGCTACGTTTCCCAACAGTGGCATCCGAGCCAGGTCTATGTGTAGATGATATGCACGAGTAGAACACAAAGAGTTATGGGCGGTGATCGTCATACTGCTTACCACCAATGTCTTATTTTGATTTGGCAGTATTGTTGGATGAAGCGGGCCGGACCAACCTTACATGACCACGTTCATGAGACCAGTTCCACTGACAGACATGCAACTAGTTTTGCATAAATGTGGCTGGCGGGTGTCTGTTTCTCCAACTTTAGTTGAATCGAATTTGACTGCGGCCGGTCCTTGTTGAAGGTTAAAACAGCAAAGTTGATAAATCACCATTGTGGTTTTGATGCGTAGGTAAGAACGGTTCTTGCTAGAAGCCCGTTGCAGCCACGTAAAACATGCAACAACAAAGTAGAGGACGTCTAACTTGTTTTTGCAGGGCATGTTGTGATGTGATATGGTCAAGACATGATGTGATATACATTATTGTATGAGATGATCATGTTTTGCAAAAGTCACTGGCAACCGGCAGGAGCCTTATGGTTGTCTCTTTATTGTATGAAATGAAAACGCCATGTAATTGCTTTACTTTATCACTATGCGTTAGCGATAGTTGTAGAAGCAATAGTTGGCGAGACGACCACGACGCTACGATGGAGATCAAGGTGTCAAGCCAGTGATGATGGAGATCATGACGGTGCTTTGGAGATGGAGATCAAAGGCACGAGATGATGATGGCCATATCATGTCACATATTTTGATTGCATGTGATGTTTATCTTTTGTGCATCTTATTTTGCTTAGTACGACGGTAGCATTATAGGATGATCCCTTACTAAAATTTCAAGGTATAAGTGTTCTCCCTAAGTATGCACCGTTGCGACAGTTCGTCGTGCTGAGACACCACATGATGATCGGGTGTGATAAGCTCTACGTTCACATACAACGGGTGCAAGACAGTTTTGCACATGCGGAATACTCGGGTTAAACATGACGAGCCTAGCATGTACAGATATGGCCTCGGAACACTGGAGACCAAAAGGTCGAACGTGAATCATATAGTAGATATGATCAACATAGAGATGTTCACCATTGAAGACTACTCCATCTCACGTGATGATCGGACATGGTTTAGTTGATTTGGATCACTTTTCATTTAGATGACTTGAGGGATGTCTATCTAAGTGGGAGTTCTGAAGTAATATGATTAATTGAACTTAATTTATCATGAACTTAGTCCTGATAGTTTTTGCATATCTATGTTGTAGATCAATGGCCCGTGCTACCGTTCCATTGAATTTTAATGCGGTCCTAGAGAAAGCTAAGTTGAAAGATGATGGTAGCAACTACACGGACTGGGTCCATAACTTGAGGATTATCCTCATTGCTGCACAGAAGAATTATGTCGTTGATGCACCGCTAGGTGAATGGCCTGCTGCAGGAGCAGATGCTGATGTCATGAACGTCTGGCAAGCTCGATCTGTTGACTACTCGATAGTACAGTGTGCCATGCTTTACGACTTAGAATCAGGACTTCAAAGACGTTTTGAACGTCATGGACCATATGAGATGTTCCAGGAACTGAAGTTAATATTTCAAGCAAATGCCTGAGTCGAGAGATATGAAGTCTCCAACAAGTTCTATAGCTGCAAGATGGAGGAGAATAGCTCTGTCAGTGAACACATACTTAAAATGTCTGGGTATCATAATCACTTGACTTAGCTGGGAGTTAATCTTCCAGATGATAGTGTTATTGACAGAGTTCTTCAATCACTGCCACCAAGCTACAATGGCTTCGTGATGAACTATAATATGCAAGGGATGGATAAGACAATTCCCGAGCTCTTCGCAATGCTCAAAGCTATGGAGGTAGAAATCAAGAAGGAGCATCAAGTGTTGATGGTTAACAAGACCACTAGTTTCAAGAAAAAGGGCAAAGGAAAGAAGGGGAACTTCAAGAAGAATGGCAAGCAAGTTGCCACTCCCGGGAAGAAGCCCAAATCTGGACCTAAGCCTGAAACTGAGTGCTTCTACCGC
This sequence comes from Thinopyrum elongatum, assembly GCA_011799875.1. NCBI lineage: Eukaryota > Viridiplantae > Streptophyta > Magnoliopsida > Poales > Poaceae > Thinopyrum > Thinopyrum elongatum. Next base: position 85,693,513 of record CM022303.1, on the reverse strand, counting down.
AAAGGGACTGGTCACTGGAAGCGGAACTGCCCCAAGTATTTGGCGGATAAGAAGAATGGCAAAGTGAACAAAGGTATATGTGATATACATGTTATTGATGTGTACCTTAATAATGCTCGTAGTAGCGCCTGGGTATTTGATACTGGTTCGGTTGCTCATATTTGTAACTCAAAACAGGGGCTACGGATTAAATGAAGATTGGCTAAGGACGAGGTGACGATGCGCGTCGGGAATGGTTCCAAGGTCGATGTGATCGCCGTCGGCACGCTACCTCTACATCTACCTTCGGGATTAGTTTTAGACCTGAATAATTGTTATTTGATGCCAGCGTTGAGCATGAACATTATATCTGGATCTTGTTTGATGCGAGACGGTTATTCATTTAAATCAGAGAATAATGGTTGTTCTATTTATATGAGTAATATCTTTTATGGCCATGCACCCTTGAAGAGTGGTCTATTTTTGTTGAATCTCGATCGTGGTGATACACATACTCATAATATTGGTGCCAAAAGATGCAAAGTTGATAATGATAGCGCAACATATTTGTGGCAAAGCCGTTTAGGTCATAATGGTGTGTCCGAACGTCGTAACCGTACTTTATTAGATATAGTGCGATCTATGATGTCTCTTTCCGATTTACCACTATCGTTTTGGGGTTATGCATTAGAGATAGCTGGATTCACGTTAAATAGGGCACCATCTAAATCCATTGAGATGACACCGTATGAACTGTGGTTTGGCAAGAAACCTAAGCTGTCATTTCTTAAAGTTTGGTGTTGCGATGCTTATGTGAAAAAACTTCAGCCTGATAAGCTCGAACCCAAATTGGAGAAGTGCGCCTTCATAGGAGACCCAAAAGAAACTGTTGGGTACACCTTCTACCACAGATCCGAAGGCAAGATTTTTGTTGCTAAAAATGGATCCTTTCTAGAGAAGGAGTTTCTCTCGAAAGAAGTGAGTGGAAGGAAAGTAGAACTTGATGAGGTAATTGTACCTTCTCTCGAATTGGAAAGTAGCTCATCATAGAAAACCGTTCCCATGATGCCTACACCAACTAGAGAGGAAGCTAATGATAATGATCATGAAACTTCAAATCAAGTTACCGAACCTCGTAGGTCAACCAGAGCATGTTCCGCACCAGAGTGGTACGGTAATCCTATTCTTGAGGTCATGTTACTAGACCATGACGAACCTACGAACTATGAAGAAGCTATGATGAGCCCATATTCCAATAAATGGCTTGAGGCCATGAGATCTGAGATAGGATCCATGTATGAGAACAAAGGTGGACTTTGGTTGACTTGCCCGATGATCGGCGAGCCATAGAGAATAAATGGATCTTCAAGAAGAAGACTGACGCTAATGGTAATGTTACTGTCTACAAAGCTTGATTTGTCGCAAAAGGTTTTTGACAAGTTCAAGGAGTTGACTACGATGAGACTTTCTCACGTGTAGCGATGCTTAAGTCTGTCCGAATCATGTTAGCAATTGCCGCATTTTATGATTATGAAATCTGGCAAATGGACGTCAAAACTGCATTCCTTAATGGATTTCTTAAAGAAGAGTTGTATATGATGCAACCAGAAGGTTTTGTCGATCCTAAAGGAGCTAACAAAGTGTGCAAGCTCCAGCGATCCATTTATGGACTGGTGCAAGCATCTCGGAGTTGGAATATACGCTTTGATGAGGTGATCAAAGCATATGGTTTTATACAGACTTTCGGAGAAGCCTGTATTTACAAGAAAGTGAGTGGGAGCTCTGTAGCATTTCTAATATTATATGTGGATGACTTATTGTTTATTGGAAATGATGTAGAATTTTCGGATAGCATAAAAGGATACTTGAATAAGAAGTTTTTCAATGAAAGACCTCGGTGAAGCTGCTTATATATTGGGCATCAAGATCTATAGAGATAGATCAAGACGCTTAATTGGACTTTCACAAAGCACATACCTTGATAAAGTTTTGAAGAAGTTCAAAATGGATCAGTCAAAGAAATGGTTCTTGCCTATGTTACAAGGTGTGAAGTTGAGTCAGACTCAATGCCCGACCACTGCAGAAGATAGAGAGAAAATGAAAGTCATTCCCTATGCCTCAGCCATAGGTTCTATCATGTATGCTATGCTGTGTACTAGACCTAATGTGTGCCTTGCCATTAGTCTAGCAGGGAGGTACCAAAGTAATCCAGGAGTGGATCACTGGACAGCGCTCAAGAACATCCTGAAGTACCTGAAAAGGACTAAGGATATGTTTCTCGTTTATGGAGGTGACAAAGAGCTCGTCATAAATGGTTACGTCGATGCTAGTTTTGACACTGATCCGGATGACTCTAAGTCACAAACTGGATACGTATTTATATTGAATGGTGGAGCTGTCAGTTGTTGCAGTTCCAAGCAGAGCGTCATGGCGGGATCTACGTGTGAAGCGGAGTACATAGCTGCTTCAGAAGCAGCAAATGAAGGAGTCTGGATGAAGGAGTTCATATCCGATCTAGGTGTAATACCTAGTGCATCGGATCTAGTGAAAATCTTTTGTGACAATACTAGAGCAATTGCCTTGGCGAAGGAATCCAGATTTCACAAAAGAACCAAACACATCAAGAGACGCTTCAACTCCATCCGTGATCAAGTCAAGGAGGGAGACATAGAGATTTGCAAAATACATACGGATCTGAATGTAGCAGACCCGTTGACTAAGCCTCTTCCACGAGCAAAACATGATCAGCACCAAGACTCCATGGGTGTTAGAATCATTACAATGTAATCTAGATTATTGACTCTAGTGCAAGTGGGAGACTGAAGGAAATATGCCCTAGAGGCAATAATAAAGTTGTTATTTTATATTTCCTTATATCATGATAAATGTTTATTATCCATTCAAGAATAGTATTAACCGGAAACTTGAAACATGTGTGAATACATAGACAAAACACCGTGTCCCTAGTAAGCCTCTACTAGACTAGCTCGTTAATCAAAGATGGTTAAGTTTCCTAACCATAGACATGTGTTGTCATTTGATGAACGGGATCACATCATTAGGAGAATGATGTGATGGACATGACCCATTCTGTTAGCTTAGCTTATTGATCGTTCAGTTTTATTGCTACAGCTTTCTTCATGTCATATACATATTCCTTTGACTATGAGATTATGCAACTCCCGGATACCGGAGGAATACCTTGTGCGCTATCAAACGTCACAACTTAACTGGGTGATTATACAGATGCTCTACAGGTATCTCCGAAGGTGTTTGTTGGGTTGGCATAGATCGAGATTAGGATTTGTCACTCCGAGTATCGAAGAGGTATCTCTGGGCCCTCTCGGTAATACACATCATAATAAGCCTTGCAAGCAAAGTGACTAATGAGTTAGTTGCAGGATGATGTATTACGGAACGAGTAAATAGACTTGCCGGTAACGAGATTGAACTAGGTATGAAGATACGGATGATCGAATCTCGGGCAAGTAACATACCGATGACAAAGGGAATAACGTATGTTGTCATTGCGGTTCGACCGATAAAGATCTTCTTAGAATATGTAGGAACCAATATGAGCATCTAGGTTCCGCTATTGGTTATTGACCGGCAAGTGTCTCGATCATGTCTACATAGTTATTGAATGTTGTTCGGAGTTCGGATGAGATCACGGACATGATGAGGAGTCTCGAAATGGTCGAGAGATAAAGATTCATATATAGGACGATGATATTCGGATACCGGAAGTGTTTCGGGGTGTAGCGGGTACATATCGGAGTACTCGGGGGGGGGGGGGGGGGTTACCGGAACCCCCCGGGGGATTAATGGGCCTTATGGGCCATAGGAAGGGAGCACACCAGCCCACAAGGGGTGGCGCCCCACCCCCCCCTGTAGGAGATATGCCCTAGAGGCAATAATAAATGTTATTATTTATCTCCTTGCTCATAATTATGTTTATGTTCCATGCTATAACTGCTGTGGTTCCCGAGCCCGTATATCCATAAAGGCTCTGGGGAAAACCCATGTGCACGTGTGGAATAATAAACGGTAAAAAGTATTCCTAGTCATGCCTCTAAGACTAGCTCAAGTGTTGCATGATGATTATGTTTTCCCAATCATGGGCATGTCTATGCCAGCAGCTTTGAGGGCACAATGTTAGAAGAACATTTGTGTTGAATCGACCCGATTGATGTTATGCTATGAGATTCATTCGTCACAAGTTAATGGTTGATAACACAGAGATGGTTAACGTTTGCATGATTCCTCAGACCATGAGAGTATCGAGTTTCTTCATGCTTGATTCATGAACTTTGGGGTTTGTTAAACGTCATCCGTAACTGGATGGCTATTACAGCGGCTTACGGGTTCATGGAAAAGTGTGTCAAGTAACTTGATAGCGCAAGATTGGGATTTGCTCCTCCGGCGATGGAGAGATATCTCTGGGCCCTCTCGGTGTTAAGGTATCCATCATCGTCTGGCCAGACACTTTGTGATTTGATCACGGGGATGCCGGAACACGGTAACAAGAAAAGAGAACAATACCGGTAACGAGGTAACTAGCATAGTGGACAAGTTGTTGATCCACGGGAATGCCAACATGTCTCGCCTCGGGTATTTCTAACATATCGCGAAGCAACAGGAATAGCACACGGCAACTGGAGGTTCACTCGAATATTCATTCGTGTGGGTATAGGGGTCAATATGGGTGTCCACGGCTCCGATGTTGATCATTGATCGGAAGGGGTTCCGTGTCATGTCTATACTTCACCGAACCTATAGGGTCACACGCTTAAGGGTCATCTATCTGCTGAATACTAGACAGGGAGTCTGAGAGAAAATCACCGAAAAAGTTTCGGACACCAAAAAGTTTCGGACAGCGGAAAAGTTCCGCAGAGAGAGGTCACCGGATGAGTTCCGGTGAAACTGAAAAGTAGTTTCAGGGGATACCATTAAGTCAAAATGGTTTCGGCACATGCCTGATAATTCTTGGAGGATGCCACAATCATTCTGGAAACTTCTGGGAATTTTCTGGAAGAAAAACCGGAAATGTTCCGGGGCTGCCGGAACCGCTTCAGATGCTTTTCGCAGATGAAATCACTAAACTGGAATTGTTCCAGAACGCGTTGAAAATTATTTTAGTGGGTACTGGAAATGTTCCAAGCCCACATAAATATTTTCAGTTCGTACGGACGCTGAAAAATGTCGTCGTGAATAGTGAAAGTGCTTTTTGGCAATTTTATGGAAAGCACCTTTTGGGAAATTTCCCAAAAGGCTTCTAGAAGCCTTAGGCACTAAGGAAGCCCCCTTGGGGGGGCCCCCAAGGGGTGGCCGGCCATGGAGGGTGGAGCTCCATGGAGCTCCACATGGCACTCCTTTTTGCTTTATTCTTTATGTAAATGACATAAAGTGGGGGTACTTTTGGTATTTGTGAATGCCAACTTTACCCCTTGGTTTTCCTATAAATAGAGGAGAGTGGGTACTTTGGGGTTTTTTGTATGACATCTTTACCCCTTGGCTATCATATAAATCGAGGTGGAGGGGCAGCCCTCAACTCCCACTCATTCTCACATACATGCCATTGCAATGATCTGGCTTCTCTCTCCCTCCCACGAAAAGAGTTTCGTAGAGCCGAAAGGCTGTCTGGGTTCCGGTGGGAACTAGTTCTGGACGGCGAAGCCCTGCCGGATAGATGACACCGTATGTGTGCAACTCTGTAGAGAGGTCGTAGTTTCGATCTTAGTGCCCCAGGGGCTGTTCAAGAGTGCCTCCCGAAGGGCTATCCAAGTGACGGTCCGAGTTCTGTGAGTCCTCCCGAAGGGCTATCCGAGTGACCGTTCGAGTTTCGAAGGTCCTCCCGAAGGGCTGTCCGCGACATCGTCTGGGGGACTGTTCGACAGCCTCCCGGAGGGCTGTCCGAAGGGAAGACGAGGGTATACATCCTCGCGGTTGGGAGGTTGTAAATCCTAGCTGTGGGGATCTGCACCGCCGATCGTCATCAACTCTACTTCTGCTACGCTTCGAGTCGGTAACGAAAATGATCAAACCTTGTATGCAGTCTCCATAGTGGTCCTGGGCTGGTGCGTAGGTCAGAAATTTTTTGTTTTCTGCTGCGTTACCCTACAGTGGCATCATGAGCCGTGCTATGCGTAGATGTAGGTTGCGATCTAGAATACATAGTGATGTATGGGTGTTGCACAATATAATTAGGTAGTAGATGAGTTCTATTACTGAAAATTATTTGTGCGGGTAGCACATGAAATCTGTTACCCGATGTTCTTGTTGCTTCCCTGGAATTTGCATATTTCTGATCTTGATAACAGCATGGTGGAGTTTCAATGTTCTGGCAATCCGCGATCCTGATTGATCAACGAAGTGCTAACAGTTCATTGAATTCCACTGTAGTTAAAAGGAAAGATGAAATTTCGCAGACGAAAGGGCAATGCAGATATGATCTGCACGGGGGTCATGTGTATGACAAAGTTTAGTATGGGGCTCAAGATTTTATTATCTCGGTTTTCATACACCCTGGAAAGTTAATCTAGCGACTTGAATTATCATACTTGAAGATGGACGTTGGTAGCTTCGGTTTGTTTCGAAACCTTAGAAGCCACGTAAAACAAGTTTTTGCTTGAACCGATTAGAGACGTCTAACTTAGTTTTGCAGGAGGGTTTGCATGTGCATGTGATGTGGTATAGCAGTGCTCATAATAATTTGATTATGTATGAGATGACTATATAATGTAAATTTATTAACATGACCTGCGTGTCATGATTCGGCATGATGGCTGGAGCCATATGATTGCACTTTAATGACCTGCGTGTCAACCTTGTTGTAATGCATTATTTTATTAGCTATAGAGATAGCAATATTATCTGGTGCATCGACAAGGTGGTGGCAATCTTCGCGAAGGTGAACACCGACGCGAATGCCGAAGACGAAGAAATACAAGAATTCTCCGTCAGAAAGGGCTATACCATATCATGCTATTATGAATTGCCTGAGATGTTTATCCCTTATGATGCACCCTTCTTGATTGCGCGGTAGTCGCTTTTTATTAGGGTGATCTCTCACAAAAATATCATAGTTGATAGTGTTCTCCCAAGTGTAGCACCGTCACGGCACCTAACTTTTTGGGGTGCGCCATGACTAACATGGGTACGAACGATTAGGGATGTGTGAGGCGGGTGAGTTTAGACCTCGCAGCGAGATCACTTGGTTATCTTTGACGTTCAGGCATGACAGTCATGAGCTCGGAACACGCCCATCGAAAGATGAACAAGAGTCGCATAGAGATGTGATTGGCAGGTTGGCCTACCGGTTGAGATTTTCGCCATCAGTGGTGACTAACATCAATGACGAATAATCAAAACACGGGTCTTGAATCACTCACAATCAATTATGAGAGATATTGATTTGAGTGGGAGCGCACTGTAGAATTATCTTGTTTAATTCTCAGTGCAATTAATTTTGAACATTGTCTAAGTGTGATTTGCATAATAGTTGTAGAATAATGGCTCGCGTTTCCACCTTCCCTATTAAAATTGAATAGCTGTTAAATATCTGGTTAAAACTTTACGGTTGGTAACGTAATGTGAGGATTATCCTCAAGAGTGCCGAGAAGGACTTTGTCCTATCGCATACTTTCGGTATTCTCTCGCTTATGCTATGGATCATGTGACTCTCGTCCGTTGATCCAAAAGCTAGAATTCCATTTCAGTCAAGCGCAATATGTTTGTTTCCATGAGACCCAAACTTTGAAAGTTTGGATAGTTATGTGATATTCATGGAATCTGAAAATTATTTTCAGAGACAGACAAAGGCTAAAAGATATGAGATATCCAAAGCAATGTTTGTTTGCAAACTATTAGTAAAGGAGTTTACTATGCATTAGACTGATAAGAGAGGGATCCAGAAGAACGCCTGTCATATGATGAAAGGTGAATAAAACAACAACTTAAAGAGAAAGGAAATGTCTGAAGGGTGTTAGTAAGACTTTCACGCCTAGGAAGTCCGGGGCTAACGCCACTCTTAAGTTCGGTGCTTTTTCTGAGAGTAGGAGAAATACTGAAAGTTAAACTGTTAGAAGTATAAAGGCAGAAAGAAAGGAGACTGGAATATCCAGCTCATGTATGAATGTCATACAAAGTTTTTGATGTATAGAAGGCTGGTCAAAGATATAGTTCTTGGGAATTATGGTTAAACATGTTAATCACTAATTCTTGGGTATTGTGAGACAATCACAAAGATACCCGCTCGATTGCATTCTGTTGCAACTCGATGTAAGAACTACTATGGCCTGAAAGACTAGCCAGGAATGAGGTTGAGATACACACATGGGACATAGTAAATGTTACTATACCTTCCATCGGTGTATTACCTATGTATTTACTTTCATAATTCATTTTTAGAGTTTCACACTCTAGCCCTTTGCATAAGGTATCTTGCAAGAAGGTTGTTCATAAGAGAACTTTTTATGTTCGGTGTTATGAATAACATAAGGGCCATACTTTCATTATGAATGAGATGTATGTTATGAATATTGATAATAATATATTACCTCTGGATTTACATTCATAATTCATTTTAGAGTTTTACACTCTAGCCCCTTGCACAATGTTGTTGCAAAAAGGTTGTTCATAAAAGGAACAATTGTTGTTCAGCATTATGAATAAAGGGCCATGCTTCCATCCTCGATGGGACGTATGTTATGAATATTGATGGTAATATGATACATCCATAACACTGACGCTAAATATCATAAACACTAAAAGAATACCACACAAGTGTGGCACTGCATTTGGTCACATTGGAGAAACCCGCATGGATAAAATCCATTATGATGGATTTTTGAAGTCATTTGATTTTGAATCATCTGACACTTGCAACTTTCCTCCGAAAAGTGAAGTGACTGAAATACCGTTCACAGACCATAAGGAACGGACAACAAACTTATTGGTGATCATACATTTGATGTGTGTAGTCCGATAAATGTTGTTAGTAGTGGATTTATCTATCTTCAGAAATGACTCAAGTAGATATGTGGATATTTACTTGATGAGACGTAAGTCTGGATCTTTTGAATTCATTCGAAAGGTTTTCAAAAAGGAAGTAGAAGTTATTGTAACAAGAAAATTATGTTTCTACAATTCGATTGCAGAAAGGAATATTTGAGTTACAAGTTTAGCGAATGTCTGATGAGTTGTGAAAGTAGTTTCATAACTTGCACCTCCCGGAACACCACTGCAAGTGGAAAGTCCGTGAAAATGTAATCGAACCATTTATGACATGGTAAGATCAAAGATGACATAAATAAATTTGCCGTTATCCCTTTTAAAGAGTGATGCTTTAGAGACTGCGGCTTTTACACTGAAAAGAGCTCCATCGGGTCTGTTGAAATGACACCATGGTATGGTACGCCCAACCATGTTATATCTTTTCTTAAACATTTGGAGTATGGGGCTTGTGTAAAAGGTTACAAACCTATTCCAAATCAGACAAGTGCTACTTTGTAGGTTATCCCAAGTCATTGGGTATTCCTCCCTCACTATACCAAGCCAAATAGGTTTGCCACAAAGAACGGTATGCTTTTTGAAGAAAATGGTTCTTTCAAAAAGGTGAGTGGGAGAATAATGCAACTCGACGAGATAACCAGTATCTCCGTCATCAGGTCAAAGGAAAGAGACCTTGGAAGTAATTCCAGAGTTTCCTACTATGGCTGATATGGAAGTCTCTACAATAAAATGTATGGACTTCGGTCGAACTTGCAGCTGAACCACGTAGGCAAGGCTCGTGCAAACCTCTCAGGTGCGCAAACGAGATATTGTTGTTAGACAACAGTATACCTACGATACACAAGGAAGCGTTGATGGGCCCTGACTCCGGAATTGGCTAAATGCCAATACAATCCGAGATAGTCTCCATATAAATGTTTCAAGATTAAAACCTTGATACACCTTTCGAAAGACTTAGAGTCTAACGAATTTTATGGAACTAAAAACTGATACGGGTAAAAATGTTTTATCCATAAAGCTCGACTTGTTGCAATAACGAGTTCAAGGAGTTGACTACGATGAGGTTGTTTCATCGTAGCGATGCTTAAAGTCGACTCGGGTTGAACTAGCAATTAATACATATTTCAATCATGAGATATGAAACAAAGGATGACAAAAGGATTTCCATCTGATGGAAATAAAACCAAGGACTTGCATGTGTTACAGTCCAAGGTATTTTGTCATTCCAGAGGATGCTAGTAAGTATGCAAACTTCAGAGTTCCAGCAATGGACAGAAGAGAGCAAAATGGAGTTGGAATCTTCGTGTTTTGATGAAATGGTCAAAGGGGTTTGACTTCATCAATGGGTAACGAAGATGCTTATGATTCAAGAAAGTAAGTGGGAGCATAATAAAATTTCTAAAAACGTTGTGTTCTTGACACATTGTTAATTGGAAATAAATTTCTTGACACGAATTAGGACTTCATTTGAAAATAGTTTTTCGATGAAGTGCTTGGGCTATATAGCCTTTACATTAGGCATGATGATCTATGGAGATAGATTTACCTAATGGGGCTGAGCAAAGATACATATTGACAAGATGCTAAAACCTTTTAGCATTAAAAACGTCAAGGAGTGATTCTTGCCGAAGTCACATGGAAAGAGTTTTTGCAAGACTCGGTGTCCCAAAAACACTGATGAGCAAAATACATGATGGAGATTCCACACACCTTCATGTTTGGATTAATCATGTATTCCATGGTATGTAAAAACAACCAGATATGTCCAATACTCCAAAGTTGTTGCGAGTATAGATACCAAAGTGATCAAAAGTACTGATCATGGGACAACGGTGAAAAAAGGTCATTGAGTACTATAGTAGCACTGATGACATGTTTTCTCGCAAGCGGAGATCATGAAGAGTTCGTTGTAAAAGGTTACATCGATACAGTCTTTATCCATGCTCCAAGCGATTTTCGATTAAAGTTAAGGGTTTTGTGCAATACACAATATGGTGGCACGGTAGTTGGAAATTGTTCCAAACAAGATACTGAGGCGAATTCTATAACAAAGGCTAAGTATGTTGACGCTTTAGAAGCGACAAAGAAGTTGTTGAATCATATAGTTCATTCATGAACTTAGTATGGTTCCAAGAAGGCTTGGTCAATGGGACACTATTGCAGATAGTTGCTCCATAGCTCAGTCTGAGGAATCAGGTTTCGACCAATGATTCACACATATACAAAGCAAGGTGTACACAAAATATGAATTTTGTGAAAGCGTGAAAACGCGAGGATATGCAAAGATACACACGGATCTGAAGTCGTCAGATCCGTTGGACATTAGGCTATACCACATGCGAAGCATATTTTACACCAATGTGCCATAGGTGTAAAGTGCATTAACATTAACTAGATTATTTTCTCTAGTGCAAGTGGGAGTCTGTAGGAGATATGCCCTAGAGGCAATAATTAATGTTATTATTTATCTCCTTGCTCATAATTATGTTTATGTTCCATGCTATAACTGTTGTAGTTCCCGAGCCCGTATATCCATAAAGGCTCTGGGGAAAACCCATGTGCACGTGTGGAATAATAAACGGTAAAAAGTATTCCTAGTCATGCCTCTAAGACTAGCGCAAGTGTTGCATGATGATTATGTTTTCCCAATCATGGGCATGTCTATGCCAGCAGCTTTGAGGGCACAATGTTAGAAGAACATTTGTGTTGAATCGACCCGATTGATGTTATGCTATGAGATTCATTCGTCACAAGTTAATGGTTGATAACACAGAGATGGTTAACGTTTGCATGATTCCTCAGACCATGAGAGTATCGAGTTTCTTCATTCTTGATTCATGAACTTTGGGGTTTGTTAAACGTCATCCGTAAGTGGATGGCTATTACGGCGGCTTACGGGTTCATGGAAAAGTGTGTCAAGTAACTTGATAGCTCAAGATTGGGATTTGCTCCTCCGGCGATGGAGAGATATCTCTGGGCCCTCTCGGTGTTAAGGTATCCATCATCGTCTGGCCAGACACTTTGTGATTTGATCACGGGGATGCCGGAACACGGTAACGAGAAAAGAGAACAATACCGGTAACGAGGTAACTAGCATAGTGGACAAGTTGTTGATCCACGGGAATGCCAACATGTCTCGCCTCGGGTATTTGTAACATATCGCGAAGCAACAGGAATAGCACACGGCAACTGGAGGTTCACTCGAATATTCATTCGTGTGGGTATAGGGGTCAATATGGGTGTCCACGGCTCCGATGTTGATCATTGATCGGAAGGGGTTCCGTGTCATGTCTATACTTCACCGAACCTATAGGGTCACACGCTTAAGGGTCATCTATCTGCTGAATACTAGACAGGGAGTCTGAGAGAAAATCACCGAAAAAGTTTCGGACACCGAAAAGTTTCGGACAGCGGACGAGTTCCGCAGAGAGAGGTCACCGGATGAGTTCCGGTGAAACTGAAAAGTAGTTTCAGGGGATACCATTAAGTCAAAATGGTTTCGGCACATGCCTGATAATTCTTGGAGGATGCCAGAATCATTCTGGAAACTTCTGGGAATTTTCTGGAAGAAAAACCGGAAATGTTCCGGGGCTGCCGGAACCGCTTCAGATGCTTTTCGCAGATGAAATCACTAAACTGGAATTGTTCCAGAACGCGTTGAAAATTATTTTAGTGGGTACTGGAAATGTTCCAAGCCCACATAAATATTTTCAGTTCGTACGGACGCTGAAAAATGTCGTCGTGAATAGTGAAAGTACTTTTTGGGAATTTTATGGAAAGCACCTTTTGGGAAATTTCCCAAAAGGCTTCTAGAAGCCTTAGGCACTAAGGAAGCCCCCTTGGGGGGGGCCCCCAAGGGGTGGCCGGCCATGGAGGGTGGAGTTCCATGGAGCTCCACATGGCACTCCTTTTTGCTTTATTCTTTATGTAAATGACATAAAGTGGGGGTACTTTTGGTATTTGTGAATGCCAACTTTACCCCTTGGTTTTCCTATAAATAGAGGAGAGTGGGCTGCCCACAAATCCATCCCTTCTCACATACATGCCATTGCAATGATCTGGCTTCTCTCTCCCTCCCACGAAAAGAGTTTCGTAGAGCCGAAAGGCTGTCTGGGTTCCGGTGGGAACTAGTTCTAGACGGCGAAGCCCTGCCGGATAGATGACACTGTATGTGTGCAACTCTGTAGAGAGGTCGTAGTTTCGATCTTAGTGCCCGAGGGGCTGTTCGAGAGTGCCTCCCGAAGGGCTGTCCAAGTGACCGTCCGAGTTCTGTGAGTCCTCCCGAAGGGCTGTCCGAGTGACCGTTCGAGTTTCGAAGGTCCTCCCGAAGGGCTGTCCGCGACATCGTCAGGGGGACTGTTCGACAGCCTCCCGGACGGCTGTCCGAAGGGAAGACGAGGGTATACATCCTCGCGGTTGGGAGGTTGTAAATCCTAGCTGCGGGGATCTGCACCGCCGATCGTCATCGACTCTACTTCCGCTGCGCTTCGAGTTGGTAACGAAAATGATCAAACCTTGTATGCAGTCTCCATAGTGGTCCTGGGCTGGTGCGTAGGTCAGAAATTTTTTGTTTTCTGCTGCGTTACCCTACACCCCCCCCCCCTACGGAAGGAGGCCGAATAGGAGAAGGAGGAGGGGGTTGGCCCCCCCTTTCCTTCCTCCCCCCTCTCTTCCTTTTTCCCCCTTCCGGTAATAAGGAGAGGGGGGGGGGGGAATTGGACTAGGGGCCCAAGTAGGATTCCTCCTACTTGGGGTGCCCCATGGCAGCTCCCCTCCCCCTCCCACCTATATATACGTGGGGAGGGGGTGCCTAGAACACACACCAACAATTGTTAGCCGTGTGCGGCGCCCCCCTCCACAGTTTACGCATCCGGTCATATCTTCGTAGTGCTTAGGCGAAGCCCTGCGTGGATCACTTCACCATCACCGTCACCAAGCCGTCGTGCTGACGGAACTCTCCCTCGACACTTTGCTGGATCAAGAGTTCGAGGGACGTCATCGAGCTGAACATGTGCAGAACTCGGAGGTGCCGTACGTTCGGTGCTTGATCGGTCGGAACGAGAAGAAGTTCGACTACATCAATCGCGTTGTCAAACGCTTCTGCTTTCGGTCTACGAGGGTACGTGGACACACTCTCCCCCTCTCGTTGCTATGCATCTCGTAGATAGGTCTTGCGTGAGCATAGGAATTTTTTTGAAATTGCATGCTACGTTTCCCAACAGGATCTTCGTGGAACAACAACTTGCAGCGGAGATAAAATTCTTCAGGAGGTACGACGAATAGTTTAGGTATTTATAGGAATTTATGGAAGTGGAATCAGGTCAAGACGGTGCTTGTGGGCCCCACAGGCGCAAGGGCCGCCACCACCCCCTGGTCGCGCCGCCTGGCCGTGTGGGCCCCCTGCTACGCGTCTCGATCTCTCCCGAAGCTTCGTGTGTTTCTTGTTGCCTAAAAAATTGTGTTAAATCGACAATGTATTTTGACCGCCGTTGATATTGATTTCCTATGAAACAAAAAAACGGAAAACAGGAACTGGTACTGGGCACTAAATTAATAGGTTAGTCCATAAAAATAATATAAATTACTATAAAAAGTGTAAAAGTGATAATATAATAGAATGAAACAATTAAAATATAGATACGTTTGAGACGTATCAGATGATGAAAACATTTGCTCGTATGGGCTTGTTCAGTGACTAGTTGATCGATTCAGGCCTTAAAAAGACCCTTGCAAATGTCACTCCCACCTTGCAAGGTTGTGACAAGTGGCGTACTGCATGTGTGCCACTTGTCGCAACCAGGGAGTTTTCCCTTTTTCTTATATTCATTTATTCAAATGTTTTATTTGTTAAACCATGTGTCCAAATCCAGAACCATTTACAATGTAGTATTTCTGGCGTCGAGATCTTCAAAACTAGATCTCATGTGAATAGGTTTCAACAAACTTTTATTCACGAAAAAACCTGGAAAATACTGAAAGAAAAAAAGATTCGAAAGTACAGTCCCCCCCCCCCACCTTTTTCCCATTTTCAAAGGCACAACTATGCCTTTCATGGAAGCAAATCAGTGTCTCCATGAGAAGCAAATCTGTGGCTCCCGCAGAAGCAAAAAGAAACACACTTTTTCCTTTTCGAGAGGCATAGTTGTGCCTCTCGCGAAAGCAAAGCAAACTTATGCCTCCATGCAAAGCAAATATGTGCCTCTTGTGGAAGCAAAAAGGGAAAAATGTGTTGTTTCCCCTTTCTAATAAGCAAATTTGTGCCTTCATGAGAAGCCAACATGTGTCTCCATGAGAAGTAAATCTGTGTCTCTCACGGATGAAAATAAAAACAAAAATTTTCCTTTTCTGAGAGGCATAGCTGCCTCCCGCGGGAAGTAAACATGTGCCTCCACAAAAGCAAACATATGCATCTCGTGGAAGAAAAAATAATCTCTTTTCGAGTTGCACAACTGTGCCTCTTGGAGATGCAAACCAGTGCCTCGACGAGAAACAAATGTGCCTCTCGCGGAAGGAAAAAAATCCAATTTTTTCGTGCAAAAAATTCTTCAATTTGTTTTCTCCAAAGTCTTGAGAAAACCGGGCAAAAACCAAAAAAACTGAAAAAACCCAGAAAAAACTATCGAATGCCATCCTCGAAATAATAAGAATGCCATCCTCCAAAAAATAAAAATGACATGTTATTTGACTATTAAAATGCCATGCTCTTAATAAATGAAAACTACCATGTTAATGATAAAAATGACATCCTCTTAATAATAGAAATGCCATGTTGATATTGTTGATTACTAAATTGTCATCCTCTTAAAAATAAAAATGCCATGTTATTGACTATTAAAAATTTGATACTCTTAATAACAAAAGTGCCATTCTATTGACTGATAAAAATGTCATACTCTAAATAATAAAATTGACTTGTTATTGATAATAAAATGTCATTAGTTTTAGTAATAAAACTATCATCCTCTTAATAATAAAAATGACATGTTTTGATTATTAAACTACCATCCTCTAAAAAATAAAAAATTCATATTATTTGACTATTAAAATGTCATTCTCATAATAAATAAAAACTTTCATGTTACTGATAACAAAATGACATGCTCTTAAAATAAAAAACTATAACAAAAAACCGACGAATTGCCATGCTACCTAAAATAAAAATGCACAAGGCAAATTCAGGGGGGAGTGGAATCCCTCTAAAAAATATGGATTTTTGTTCTTCCAAAAATGGAAAAATATTTGGATTTTTTTGATTTTTTTAAAAATGAAAAAATGAATTTAAAAAACAGTTTAATATGTAAAAAGACACAACTGTTAACAAAACTTAGCTTCAGCCTAGTGGTGAGCGCGCTTGCTACAACTGGGGAGAACGTGAGTTTGACGCTCCTGGTTTTTTGAAAACAAAGGGAACGTTCGCCAGAGATCCTTTCACAGCGAACGACTCCAGCGAGTTGATGTGGCGTTCGCCTTGCGTCAAGATCCATGCGATGGCAGGGAAAGTGTTCGCGAGAGTTGCGAGTTGAGCTCATGGCGAACGTTCGCCAAATGGCATTTCCATAAATAAATATTTACAAAATCCTGCCCCTGATTTACCAACCTAAATAACAATTACTTATTTGGTAAGAACTTATTCACTTACCAAAGAAAATATAAATTTATTTGGTAAGATAATAAAAGGTGGCATAGTTAAAATCTTGTTTTAAGAGAAACCGATGGAAAAAACGAATACGGATCTATTCAGTAGCGCGGAAAATAACTTGCAAAAAATTATGAATTTTCATTTTTCTTTAATAAATACAGTCATGGCAGCAATTTCAAATAACCCGAATTAAAATACAAACACCCACATGGATCCGTGCTTTAGTTTTGGCCTCAAACACAAGTTATATAGAGGGGTTTGTGCACTGGGACTTAGAGCAACTCCAACATGTCGACCCAAACAGACGCGTGTTTTGTCCGCTTTTTGTTTGTTTGGGTTGGCGTTTCTACACCCTTCGGCAATGCGCCCAACATGCGGGCGCATTTTCGTCCTCGTGGCCGGTTTTGCGGCTTTTTTTTAGCTTTTCCTGCGACATATCAAAAAAATATGGCCCAAGTTCACATAATTCAAACAAAATACAAATATATCATAGTTTCACAACCAAATAGATATCTCATAGTTTACAAGACAAATAAAATTTAAATTGTCTCAAATACATTTCAAAGAAAAAATAGCCGATATATCTACTGGTTGCCAACGTGAGCCCACATATGCTCAACCAAATTATCTTACAGTTGAATATGAGTTTCCCAATCACGCATTTGATGATGAAATTCCGTGAACTCTCTACAAACGTTGCCGCTCCTCCATGCTCATGCACAACATTGTCACCCTGAAATTGAAACCCTTGGTTGTAGATTTCATTCGGACGCTCATCCTCAACAATCATGTTGTGCATGATCACACAAGCAGTCGTCACCTCCCACAACTTCTTGATGCTGCAAGCTCTAGCAGGACACCGAATGATACCCCATCGAGATTGAAGAACATCAAAGAAACTCTCCACATTATTCCTAGCACTCTCTTGTGCTTGGGCAAATCTCTTCCTCTTCTCACCTACAGGGTTGAGGATTGTTTTCACAATAGTAGTCCACTGAGGATAGATCACTGTTCAAAAAATCTTCCGATTTATCGCTACTCGAGGGTGACCAATAAGATAATGCCTTATCTTCACCGTTTATCTTTTGGGCCAATTTATCGCTATGACAAGCGATTTATCGGAAATCTACCGATAAATCGGACCTATTCATCACACTATGTTTGCAAAAACTATGTTTATTTGTGTTTTGTGGACCTTGTTACACAATATATACTGTTCTCCTATTTTGTTTGTCACTCTATGAGGATTAAAAGGCTAGGAATCATGCTAACACTTCCGTCCAATATTTTTTGGTGTTGAATATAACATAATTTAGTGTTGAGAACCTAGGATTTGTAAAAAAATATCCGATTAATAGTCGACCGATAAAATCGATTAATCGGCCGATTTCCGATTAATCTCTAATCCCCAACTGACCGAGACGATAACGATAAGCGATAGCCTCAACATTGGGATAGATACCGTCAGCTAGGTAGTATCCTTTGTTGTAGTGATGGCCATTGATCTCAACATTGACCCCCGGGCAGTTGCCTTCTGCAAGCATTGCAAACACCGAAGAGCACTAAAGCATGTTGATGTGGTTGTGAGATCCAGCTTGTCGAAGAAATGGTGCCAAATCCAGAGATCTTGTGAAGCCACGGCCTCAAGTATAACAGTGCAAGCTTTTGACATGCCCCCTATACTGCCCCTGCCAAGAAGAATGGCAGTTCTTCCACTCCCGGTGCATTCAATCTATGCTACCAAGTATCCCCGGAAAGCCCCTACTCGTATTGATCGCCAACAACCGGGATGTATCTGCAGCAGTTGGCTCTCTCAAGTATTCCGGGCCAAACACTGCTACCACAGGCATGCAAAACTTGTACATGGAGTCTAGGCACGCGGACTCGCTCAATCGAACATACTCATCAATGAGATCACCAGGTACTCCATATGCTAGCATCCTAATAGCTGCAGTGCATTTCTGATAATGGGAGAAGTCAATCTTTCCCAGGGCATCCTCCTTGGACTCGAAATAGTTATCGTACGCCACCACCCCCTCCCGGGTACGGTTGAACACATGTCTCGCCATCCGGAAATGGTGCCGGAATAGGTGGTGTTTGAAGAGCGGGTTAGCGGATTCGAAGTTGTCCTGCCAGAGTAGGCAATGGTCGCTCCCTCTGTTGTGATTCAACACCGAGGTATATGCCCCAGGATCGAGCCCCAGAACATCGGCCGCTGCCTAGTAATGTGGTCATGGACGACAAAAGCACCAGCCACAATCTCCACATCATTGGATGAAGAATAATCCGAATTGCAACTGAAATTGTGGAAAAAGTACTCGTCACCGGAGTCCATTTGTACCTTGCGGGCAAACCGTCGAACCTTACGAGCGTGGTGGAAGAAGCCGGCCGGTGAAGAGCCTTGCGCCTCTCCAAGACCAGCTAGCACGCATGGAGGTGAACATGGTGGCGTCCAGTGAGCAAGGTAGCCGCGCTTGTGTGCTGCTGGCAGGGGAGACGAGTGGGTAGTGGCATCGACGTCGGGGTGCTGCAACGGTGGCGAAAACGGTCCACCAAAAGGTGGAGTATGGGGCCGTCGGGGGGTGGAGTGCTGCTGGGGGAGGTATGTGGGTGCAGGAGGCCGGCCTATGCACCGGAACTGGGCGGCGGCTGCGACGGGTGGGGCGGCCTGATGTGCTGACTGTCGATGGAAGAAAGGAGGAATGGCCAATGTGCCTCCGACTGGCGGGTCAAGGAAAGGACTAGGGCGGACGTAGCTCGCGTCCGCGCCAACACAAACATGGCCAAAATTTAGGCGTGAAATGGGTCGTGCACGTACAAGAAACGGACGATGTTCCGTTTGTGTCGGCGCGTTGGGCCGACTTTTATGTCCATTTAGACAGACGAACGTGCGTGGATAGTCAGCGCGTTGGAGTTGCTCTTAGAGATCGGGTCGTAGATTTGTGACGAACGCACGCGGACAGTCGGCGCATTGGACTTGCTCTTAGAGGTCGCGTCGTAGATCTGTATCGCGTGCATTGGATCGCATCGAGCATGTTGATTACCCCATGTATTCACGCGCGATGTGAGCGTGTAGACGTCCTATATTGGACTGATTGTCCATGTGTATTGTTTCCTGCCATATAGTGGACGAACAAGGATGGGATGAAGACGGGCGCATCACAAAGACGGAATAAAGTGTTTGCTACTAAATTTGGACCAAGATCTGACAATGCCAAGATTGGCCTTGACACTGATGAATGAACCAAGATTTCACATGCTCGGATTTCAGAACAGTGGTGCCATAAGTAGACCGCGATTGGATGGTGCTAAGAATATGCCAAACGAATAATTTCCATCCTCTATGATTGCATTTTTTTTTAAGAAACTCCTCTATGATTGCATATGGGGACAAGATGACCCATGCAGCTCTGGGCCCTATTATCTTTTAGCCTTTATAATTTCCATGCCCTACCATGTCCATTATTGGACCTTGTCGTTGGATTTTAGCTCAGGCAGTCCACATAAGTCCAAAAACTGTTGCTGCTGTGGTGCAGATACTAAAGCATGTGCTTGAATGCACCAGACAAGGTTATTTGTTGTTATTTCACGTGGATGGACCAGGTCAGGACGTTGCACCTTTCGGTTTAAATTTTTAGATTAGAATGTGGAGTCTATGTGTTGTGTGGCCATGTGGTGTCAGGGTAATCATGCAGAGGATACTTTGTGATTTTTACCTATGGAATTATTCCATAGTGGCACCTGCAATTTTAGGACTTTTTTTTTACGGGAAACTGTCGATCTATTCATCTTCAATCATGGCAGTACAACGAACACAAAAAATAATAAAAATTACATCCAGATTCATAGACCACCTAGCGAAGACTACAAGCACTGAAGCGAGCCGAAGACGCGCCGCCGTCATAGCCCCTTCCTCACCGGAGCCAGGCACAACTTGTTGTAGTAGACAGTCGTGCTAAGGTCCCATAGGATCAACGCCCTAGAACAGCAACCGTCGCCGATGAAGAAAATTTTAGATCGGAAGAATCCAACCTGAAGACACATGAACAAAGACGAATAAAGACCGGATCCACCAAAGACAACCACCGACCAAATCTCGCGAGATCCGCCAGAGACACACCTCCACACGCCCTCCAACGATGCTAGACACACCATTGGGACGGGGGCTAGGCGGGGAGAACCTTACTCCATCTTCAAGAAGCCGCCGCCGTCTCGTCTTCTTGAGCAGGGCACAAACCCTAACAAAACTTGAAGAAGCACCTGAAAACGGAGCCCTCCCGCCGGCAAGGGCCGGGATCCACCGCGCACCTATGGCCCTAAGGCCACAAGAGACATGGGAAATCGGCGGCGCCGCCGACGGGAGGTAGAAACCCTAGCCGCCTTTTCTTGGAGGAGGGTCAAAGGGAGGAGGCGAGGCAATTTTAGGACCTCTTTGATTCACAGGATTTAAAAAACGCATGAATAAGAAAAAAAGTATGATTATAGTCCCATGCACGTTTGAATCTAACAGGAATCTGGTTTGTTTGATTGCAGCCCAATGTGTATATATTCACGTAGAATCAGGAGAAAAAATATATTAAAAATCATGTGTTCCATAGGTGGGTTCGAAAGCGGCTTCCACACCAGTACAACAGAGGTGATTCTTTTTTTTTTGCGAGAAAAACTTTCAATCTATTCATCTTCAATCATGGTAGTACAACGAACACTAGAAATAATAAAAATTACATCCAGATCGGTAGACCACCTAGCAACGACTACAAGCACTGAAGCAAGCCGAAGGCGCGCCGCTGTCATCGACCCTCCCTCGTCGGAGCCGGGCAAACCTTGTTGTAGTAGACAGTCGAGAAGTTGTCGTGCTAAGGCCCCATAGAACCAACGCACCAGAACAACAACCGCCGCGGATGAAGAGTGTAGATCAAAAGGATCCAACCTGAAGACACACGAACGAAGACACACAACAGAGGTGATTCGTGTACTAAGATGCAGCCTACTTTATATATCCGTGCAGAATCATGAGTGAAATATGTATATACAATTAGCGGGTTTCAAAGAAACATAATAGGAGTAGAATAGATAGGCCAGCAAAATTTCCTTAGAAAAAAAAGCCATGTTTCTAAAGGCTGGCGACTTAACAACTATACTACATAAGCGATTTCGGATGGGCAACATACACGATTACCTCTGCAAACGATCATTTCGAGAGTCAAGTGTGCTTAGGGCATGTACAATGGTTAATAAGATAATCTGATCTTAAGTCTTGCACGTAATTTAGAGATGACAAAAAAAATATCTACAATAGATCATCTCTTAGCCTTATCTTCATTAATTAGCCGTTCCTAAAATGGTGGTGAGACATATTGTGCTAAGAGATCATCTCTTGTCTTCTCTTAAATAACAGAAGACATGCCTTTTCTTATGAGGTCTCTCTCCTCCACCTCATCATTTCTACTACGTGGCACTCCTAAGATAGTACCATTGTACATGCCCTTATGTTGCCCACTGAGTTTAGGGCATGATCAATGCATAGCCTCAGGGTGATGCCCCGTATGGCATGTAGGATCAGATGGCAGGAAAAGTAGGTTCGGATGAGTAAGTGGGATCCTCTGCAGGAGGCGCGTGCTTGAACAGAAAAAGTGTGGTCCGGTGTAAAAAGCTGAAAAGTTAGAGCGAAAAGTAGAGATGCATGTGTACTAGAGTTTTTATTTTTTATTCTTTGATGAGGCCCACTAGTGCTATATTGCACTGGAAAAAAAATCAATATAGATGTCTCAAGTTTCTTTTTCTTATGGGATATTTGTATTCATATGTCACCATTATACATGCCTATTCTGGGGCAGCGCCTGCCTCACAAATTCTTTTCAAATGTAGCTATCCAAAGTTCCATGGCGCCATGTTTTATGTCCGGATTTATCAAAGTTGTCCGTTGATTCAGAAAAACGATCATACTGTTTGGCTATGTAGGCACAATAGCTGATGGTGTAGCGAGTAGGGCGTTTCGGTGCCCAGGCTCATCTGCACCTGGTTAAAAAATCATAAAAAAATCAAAAGAACATAAAAAATTTCAAAAAAAAAAAAATTTGTGCGGTAGACAATTTGATGCGTGAGGCCCGCTCCAAATTTCAAGTCATTTGAACATCTGAGCAGCTTTCAGCAAAAAAGACAAATCGTGCCAAAACAGTACATGAACAGTAAACTTTTTTACAGACCCCCAATTTGTCTTTTTTGCTGAGAGTTCCTCAGATATCCAAATGATTTGAAAATTTGCGCGAACCTCACGCATCAAATTGTCTACCGCATAAAAAAATTTGGAATGTTTTGAATTTTTTTAATATTTGTTTAGATTTTTTTCGTCAGCGCAGGTGCAGAGATTAATTTTCGATGGTGTAGCGGGATACTTTAATGGAACACGTAGGCAGCGTGCTTCGCGTGGTCAGATCTGGGTATGCCAAGAACACGTAGGCATCGTGCTTCGCGTGGTCAGATCTGGGTATGCCGGGATTGGCCTTATCATTGATTGAGCCTGGACTACATTCGATGTGTACAAATCTGCGAATGCAGTGCTGTATACTATATGCTATCACTCCATGGGGACAGATCAAGCACCCTACGTTTCGTCCCCATTCTCATTTAGCCTTTGTACATTTTCATGCCCTACCCAGTAGATCATGGACCTTGTCATTGGATCTTGGGGCAAACGGTATCTTCTTGCAGGACCGTACGCAATACAGCGCAGCACAGGCCTCCCAATGATAGGACTATTTAGCAGGCTTTTTTTCTTTGCGAAGTGAACTATTTAGTAGTCTAATCATAAAATTAGATGATGTATCTAAAAAAAATGATGATTTTTTTGCGAGAAATTTTCAATCTATTCATCTTTAATCATGGCAGTACAAAGAACAACAGAACAACAGAGGTAATAAAAATTACAACCATGTTCGTGGACCACCTAGCGACGACTACAAGCACTGGAGAGAGCCGAAGGCGCGCCGCCGTCATCGCCCCTCCCTCACTGGAGCTGGGCAAACCTTGTTTTATTAGACAATCGGGAAGTCGTTGTGCTAAGGCCCCATAGGACCAGCGCACCAGAGTAGCAACCATCGCTGATGAAGAAAGTCGTAGATCAAAAGGATCAAACCTGTGAACACCCAAACGAAGACGATCGAAGACCGGATCCAAACAGATCCACCGAAGACCAGCACCGACCAAATCCCGTGAGATCCGACGAAGACAAACCTTCACACGCCCTCCGACTATGCTAGATACACCATCGGGACGGGGATAGAACATGAGAGACATTTTTCCGTGGATGATTCTATTATATTAGAAGTAAAAAAAAACCATTTATACGTTCCTGCAATTTGTGTGCGATATCCATTAGGTCATATGAGTAGACAAATATTACCTTGATTCATTCCACTCTATTCTTCTCCTTCGTTTCCGATATTTTTTTCCCAGTAATTGCAATTTTCTGTTGGATGCTTACCAATCCCGTTATTATTACCTTGATTTTTAACAGATCGGTGTATATCCCGTTTGATCCTACATAGTACAGTTAGCACATACCATACATTAATTCATGAGAAATTCACAGCTACAGCCTACATGCTATTATTGATGTCTGTGAGAACGTTTGTGCTTGATAGGATGCGTATAGTACAGGACACTTAAATAAATAATTATGTCTTTTTTTACTTAAATAATTAAGTCTAAGAGCAATTGTAACAGCTTCGCCATATGGATTATGGAGTGTGTTTATTATGAATATGCTTGCCGAGGTGGCTGTGCGCAAACACAGTCCTCGTATGCGGCCTCTATATCTTTTTTTTTACCAACCCAATAAGCATACACTCAATTTCAGGAATTGGAATGCTAAATTTGAGATAACATTGCATTACAAAGTGGTTATATGAGGGGTAGAAAAGTCAATTAGCGACTTATTTTACTAACTAATAATTTTTACGTCTTGGGAGAAGCATTATTTCCTCCACACCACAACAAGGTGAATGCACAGTGGATGGGGCACATGCATATGCGATGAGTCCACTCGTCATGTACGCACAGTGGTGTGACGGTCCAACGATCTCCTCTTCATCCCATTCCCGCCGATAGTCGTCGAGGGGGGAAGACCCAATATGCCACGATATGTCTCGGTCCATGACAACATTTTCATGTTGAATTGCGCTATCTAATGTGCTCCCTCTCCAGCGCCAAGTCATTCTTCTTCTGGTCATAATTGAGCCTGATGATGTAATTATTGCACCAAGTCAACGTGATGGATCCCGTGCGTTCTCCAGCGCGTAAAGGCAATCCTCATCCTCCTCCTCGGCAATGAGGTCGACCTCCCACACTATTGCCGCCTCGTCCAGGTTCCGCTCCTCCTTCTTTGAGAGAATCACCCAGTCCGACAGCGTGAGAAATAACATGGCTACAAGGAGAGGGAAGTGGAGGTTGTGAGCGAAGGTGTCGAGCTAGAGCTTGTGAGATATGCGGCCACAGTGACAACAGCCATTAATTGGCACAATTTCTAGTTCCATGGCGTCTTCTGCCTACTGCGCCATTGACAGACAAGGTGATGGGATGCAGAGAGGACAAGGAGGGAACTAATGCTTCTCTCCCGCATAAGCGGTTGGCAGATGGCGCGCTCTCCATAGCAAGGTCCAAATACTCCAAATATGGAGTTTGTAGACCGTATATGGATAGCACTCCACAAATTGTGATGACTCGGGGCCGGATGGCGACTCTGCTAAAGTGAAATTTTCGGCCAAAACTGTCATATTTGGCGGTTATTATGCCGATTGGGCTGATTTGGTGACCCTGCTAGAGTTGGCCTAAGAGGTACTCTAGCAGAGCCGCCATATCAAGCTGATCGCCATAATAATCATCATTATAACACTTTTAGCTAAAAGGGCAATTTAGTACCTCATGTTCACACTAATTTATGGTGACTCCTCCGTGTATGGCCCCAGTCGCCACATGTGGCATTGCTAGGCTGCCTTGTGGAGCGCATTTCATATGACAGTTGCATGTAAAATTCATTGGCCCGAAGAAAACTTCATGTAGCCCCCACCTTACATGGGATGACACGGGGTTGAGGGGAAAGGGATGTTTAAATGACGAGTGAGTCCTACGATTATGTAGGCAACAATATGGAGACTCTGACTTTGTTCGTTGCCTCTCCAGCCTCCATACATCCCTGTAACAATGATCTCTTTACTGTTTGCATAAATCCTTTACATATAATAATGTTTAAGCTGGCTTTAATTTTTCAAATTCGAGCGTACGTAAGGCTATCATTATATTTACCCATAAATGGACAAACACATTTTTTTGAAAAATACAGTGCAAACGTAGATACTCGCATACATGCACATACGTGAACATCGCCGGAAAGACTTAAATAAATAAAAAACTTGACCTCTGGTGGGCTGGTTCCTCTAAGCTAGATAATGTATCTAATGAAACGGAGCTATTTGTGAGGCCATTGCACCGATCGATTTTAGGTTGTTGGACAGATAATCCAGGGATAAATTTGCATGGAGAACAAGTTGGCGGCCCATTTACAAAAACGACCAAGTACTTCTTCACAATAAACACGCAGTGCATCCCACTGGTCTAGAATATTTGTAGCGAGACCTTGTATTTTATCAAAATCAACCCACTGCAATGACACCAGTGTCAAAAACGAACTAAGGGTTAATTTGCATAGTATGTTCACATCATTGTCTCTGTCATAACACTGTCAATTGGCTTTGTATCCAATGGTCTGAAATCATGGATGCACTCGGTGCATAGATGGACCCGTATCATAGGATACGTTCTCACCTAATCTACCCTCAGTTCGCAAAACAAACAAACATATGAACCCATTATTTGTGCATATACTTCACAGTAGGGAGGGCCTTCCCTACTGTTGTGGTTGCCAAAAAGGTGGTATTGTATTTGTTTTTGCGAAAAGTTATTCCACGTGCAACAAATTATATAACATAGTAGGAAATTAAGTTGCATAAAGTAAAACAAAAATTACACATGCAGCAAAGAAGTCTATCCCCAGACTTAAGATTTTGGTACCCTAAATTAAAGAGTTAATATCACAACTGGTACATGAACTTGTAGGGGTGAGAACACATTCATACAAGAACTAAAAAACCCCACAAAAGTGCCCTCCAACTCTACTGTTGTAACAAAATAATACAAAACCAGTCCAAACTGCACACGTGGCGCGCCAGGTGGACTCTCTCTGGCCCGAAGTACGTTATTACAGAAACACCCTCGCGTTCTGCCAATTTTGCATAGTACAACCATGAAGTGATGTCCTTACGGTGCCTTTTTAGGTAACCCCCTGTCGATGCCCCCGAGGCAAACCCCTTCCAAAACCTTTCCCTTTCGTTCTCCCCTGTCCTCCTCCTCCTCGACGTCTCCGAGGCGACGCCGTCGTCGACATCATCGGCGGCGACAGAGGGCGCAATGGAGCCGCGGCGTAGGGAACCTGGCGAGTTCCCTCCTGAGTATGGTAAGCATCTGCCCTGGCCAGCTCCTCTATTTCCCCTATCCCCCTCAGGTTAAGCATTTGAGGCAATGATGATCATGTAGAACTTGTGCACAATTTTGGATCGATTGGATGAGTTAGGCTAGGATTTCTTGTGCACATCCCTAATAGTAGAAAGTAGGAGCTTGTTTGCATGAGTTAGGCTAGGGTTTCTGTCATGCCGATTTGGGGATTTGGGGTGTAAAACCACAGTCAATCCAGGGCAATGGGAGGTGATTTTTAGATGTGATAATGGAGGGGAACAACAAGTTATTTAGAACACATCAAATCTAGGGGAATAAGATGCCATGTGATGCTGTGATTATGTTGGAAAAGGTTGAGAGATTTTGGAGGGGGGGGGGGGGTTTAGAGATGTCATTGTTGGGAACTGGAAATGTAAGTTTCAGAGGTCATGCTGGGATCATTATGTATGTTGGTTGAATGGATTGTAGTATTAATCCCACTGTAATATGCTAAAAGTATGATTTTTTACTGTTGTTTTGTGATGAAAGGGTGGTCTTTTAGGTGATATTCAGTGCATATGTCAGTTTAAATATCAGCTGAATATGATGTGCATACTGTCAGTTTATGAATAAGTGCACTTCATGTCTTTAACTGGATTCTGTAGTTCATGAGTAGTGCATTTTTCATATGGTTAAGAGTGATGTTGTAGTTGTTTACATTACATGTTGCAGTAAGACTCTTTTGTGTTGTGCACTAAAAAAGTATTGTGTCATTTATTGCAGTGACCAATGGAGAATATAGTCAGTTGTTCTCAGCGGAGTTTGAGCACAATGGAATTTTCTTAGGGCAATGCATAAATGAAAAAAAATGCAATTTTCTTACATTGGGTGAACACATGATGCTTTTGACTACTGCCATGCAGACACAAGGTCGTTGGGATGCTCAAGTATTGCTTGGCAAGGATGGACTATGACTCCCACAGACCCTCAAATCAAGGTGTACTGGATTTTGCCAGGGAAGGACTTAGGGGATGGCCTCGTATGTGTGGATAACGCAGATGTTATAGCTGCTATGGTGAGGGCCAGCCAAAGTGAACTGCAGAGTTGCAGCACCATACAGAACTGTAGAGCAACAGACCAAATAGGCCAGCCAAAGTTCCCTACTATCCCTAGTCTTGATCTCCTTATTATGCTTCATGTTCATGGCCTTCCTCTCTTCCTTCAGCCTCATAATTTCAGCGTCGTTGTCAAACACAGATTTTTGTAGAGCCAAATTCTCTCCAGCAAGTTTTCCAATCACCTGCCTAGGCCTCCCCTGCTACTATTTGTCCACCCACTTCAGATAAGCACATGTATCATAACCCTTAAAACATAAATCTAGCATTTTGGAACACACATTCAGTACAACACAACTGAATCCTTAACTGAATACAACATTTCGCAATGCCATTTTGAGGAAAAGTTCCGCACTTGACTAACCTCAACATGACAGACAAGAAATCTACGACTATAGTCATATCCTTCATAGCAAACTCTTCGTGTTGGGTTCATAAAATGACAACAGTGGTCACTACTGTCAGTGCCATTGAAGACAACATCAGGATAGGATACAGGTATACTCCAGTCAAATTCAAGTAGTGTTTCTATCCCCTACAATCATACAACAACTTCAAGATTTGGATGAATGAACTACTTTGGTCCTAGCAACCTAAAGATCACCCTACAATCCTGCTCCGTCGAATCGTCCTCGAATAACATCAGCAGAGGGACGGCACACACCTTGCAAGAATCTAGATCCATGTACCGCACCTCGCCGGTGATCTTCGCTCAGGGCTCGCCGTCCTTCGCCTTGTCGGTGCCGGTGAGGTCACATACATGGAGCGGGCGAGGATGGCTCGACGACGATGCCGCCCTGCCCCACGGCGGCCAACCTACTGCTTCCCGCCTGAAGATGTCAACGCCTTCGTGTCGCACGAGGCAGGCGGAGAAAGTGACGGTGAGAGTTGGCAGCGGTGAGGGCGGCGAAGCTGGCGGCGGCCGGGCTACGGATTTGGAGATGGGGAATGGATGCGTGCTGCGTAGGGATTTACACAGGGAAATGGACCGCAACATTAAAACAACAAAAATACAGGGGCTTTCTGCAAAATTACCATGAGCCGACTGGCATGTGCCAGAATCCAACGTGGCATGCCAAATGTCGCGACCAGACCGTTTTGTATGATTTTGTTACTTCAGTAGTTTTTTTTTTAAGTACAACAGTAGAGTTGGAGGGGCACTTTTATGGGTTTTTTTCGTTCTTGTATGAATCTGTTCCCAGCCCTATAAATTTATAAATCAATTGTGGTATTAACTTAAATTAAATTAACTTTTTGATACCTAACTCCGCAATGGTCGATGTATCCAGCTGCATGTTTCATGATTGCCCTGACACCGCAAACACCAAAATTTGAAAGGTGCTACAGCCCTAACGGGTCCACCAAACATGTGCACCAACTTAGTCCGTCCACACACATGAGTTATATATATGACCAAATCAGTGTAGTGAGTATTATCTTGTCCGTTCACGTGCGTGCACTTCTTTTTACCAATCATCCATGGATATTGTCGTCAATCCATCATATATGTACAAAATCGCAGTTAAGCGCATGTGAGTAGGGCGCGCGGTTCACCAAATTAATTTATGGACCGCGCCGGCACCGTGATTCGCTTTCTCAGATCTGGGTACGTCCTGTTTGGCCTTATTATTGATTGAGCCTGGATTATATACGAAGTACAGTGCCAAAGATAGAAAGAAAATGCCATCATCTCATGGGGACATCGTGTAACATGGAGGGCGCGACACTCTAGGGCATGAAATTATTCGACGTACAGTGCCAAAGATGGAAAGATCACGCACATGGCGTGGCAACCCATTCACGTTTAGAGCATCAACAGCCGAACTTGGCAAATTCGGCTCCTCAAACGTCCGCGGGCAATGACCGGACACGTCTCAAATGTTACGCCGCACATCCACATACCGTACGATACAAATTGTCCGGATTTTAAAGTTTGAAACAAAGCAAAGCAAATCATAGTTCAACAAACCGGACATGCCAAAATAAAATCAATGTTCGAGCGTGACGGATGGCCTCGGATCACTGGCCGGGCGCCTGCTCTAGGCGGAATGCGTCGTGCTCCAGGCGGAATGCGTCCTGCTCGTCCTGCTCTGCCTGCATCTGGGCTGCCTACTCCGCCTGCATCCGGGCTGCCTGCTCCGCCTGCATCCGGGCTGCCTCCTCCGCCTGCATCCGGGACGCAGCCGCCCTGGCCTCCTCGTACTTACTACGGTCGTTGATCTCCATCTTCTTGTCCGCACGCCACTTCTTTGCATGCTCATCCAAGAGGGGTTCGTCCACCAACATGATCCTCGCATCTTCCGCGTCCCACCTGAGTTGCAACCTCTCCTTCTCAAGCTCTATGTCGTCAAATGTCTTGGCCTTCTCGAGTTCCCATTTGATCGCCGCTTGTTGCTTCTCCAACTTGATCTTCTCCCTCTCAATTTCGAGCTTCTTCACCGCCCTCTTTCGGTCCCACTCCATCCTTTTCTTTTGCACATCCAACATGAGCTTCTACCTCTCCTCCTTCTTGTTCTCCCTCACCGAAAAAATACTCGTCCATGTGGATGACATTTTGGTAGCCGCGGCATCACGGGCGGCATGTGCCTTCTCCCACTTGTTTCCCATGACTTGGCGGTTATCCTTTGGCACGCTGGCTTTTCCATTCGTCACGACAACATCGTCCAACCCAATTGATTAGTTGGAGCTTGAGCCATCATTCCTCTTCTTGCCGGACTTGAGGTCGGCCACAAGTTGGTTCCACTTCGGCTTGCCATTCAATATGACCCAACAATAGCTAAACGCAAATGGCTTCTTCTCCACCTCGTGATACAAAGTGGCTGCCACCACCGTCTAGCAAACAACATATGTATGAGCACGAGAATGCAAACACAAGAAGCATATGCAAATAACGACAAGATGAAGCAATCGACCTTACGTGAGTTGCGACTCTCATTCCACTTTGAGGGCGTTTGGTCACTTGTGAGTAGTAACTGGCGTACTTGTTCACTTTCCGTTGAATGATCCCCCAATGATGTTGGAGAGATGCCACATTGCGGGTGGTCACAATAGGATGCGGCTCCACATACTCCTTTTGCTCGTGATACTCCTTCCAAATCATCGTCCAATAGGTGTTCCCCTTTTGCTCGGTGCCGCATATTGGATCCATCGTTGTGGCCAACCAAGCTTTGACCAACAAGATGTCCTCAAATCTTGAGAATGCCGGACCTCTTGCCTTCGGCGTCTTGGTCATCTTCTTCTTGCTTGGATTGGGATCGGATGTTGTCCCAACTTCAAATGCGGTGGTGGCCTCCAATACATACTCCGTTTCGGTCGGGTCTTCATTGTCATTGATCATGTTCGACAAGAACGCCACCTACATGATTATGGTTTGCAAGCATTCATCTTGTGCGAAATGAACTAATGGTCCATGCAAAAATCTGATCGGACAAGAGCAAAGAAAATGAACCGACTCTTGTTCGGTCATTCCGTCGAACATGTTGAGGGCAGCCCGGGCACTGCCGGTGCCCGTGCTTATCCGCGCCCGAACAAGCCGCGGCGAGTCACATACATCAACCGCCGGCATCTGCGTGGGCGGAAAGCTCTCCGGAATGGCCCAGCCGGCCATCGAATTATCCTCCCAATGGGGTCGGACGGCGTAGTCCGCATCGGCAATCGGAGGAAAGGTGTGCGGGGATCTCGGCGCGGCGGAGGAGACAGCTGCTCCACCAGGTCCGAACCTCCATGCGATGCCATCGCCACCTCCCTCTCTCACTGCCGTCATCGCCGCAACTTTCGGGCGACGTTCTCCGCCTTGCAAGTCGCAGCCGAGGAAGTGACCCCGCCGAAGGACTAGGCGGACTGCGTCTCCGTCACGACAGTCTGGGTCGGGCTGGATGAAATCTCCGCCAGTGGATCGTGACCGGTGCTGAGGATTGGGAGCAATGGAAGAGGACGGCGATGGTTCTGGCGCGGGAAAGGTTGGAGGGCGGCGGGAGGAGGAGGAAGGGATTGGTGGATTTGGTGCAATTTGGGGTGGGCTCGGGCTTTCGGGTACAACGTCGCGGGGCGCGTCCATATCCGCCCCATATTTGGGCAAGATATGAGGGGTGCCGGTCAGCCCGGGCGTTTGAGGCCCTTTTAAGGAGCCCGTCTGAGTCAAAAAATCATGACCGGACAGTGACCGGGCAGCCCGCCCGGGTGTATGAGGCAGGTTTGAGGCACCCGAACGTAGATGCTCTTAGCCTTTGCATATTTTCATGCCCTAGCCAGTACAATATGGATCTTGTTGTTGGCTCTTTTGGCAGACGTTATCATTTTGGCACGACCTTTCGAGGGATTGATTCTGAGCTACGGGAAATCCTCCAAAACCTTGGTTCAAACTCTGGGGACTTGGCTCACTATCATGAGGCTACGAGCTAGGCACGAGGCACGACCACTACTGTGGGATGGTCCAAACGTGACACTACAATCAGAGACCCTTCGAGGAAACTGTGTGTGATGCATTAATCGTAAATAGTGATGTAAAAAAAACATCAAAAATGACACGAAACATTTGCGATGGCAGAGACATCAAACACAATTCAGATTATTGTTGCGTGTGCATTGCATGGCATACGTTTCTCTCCAATGAACGGTTTGCAATGATCCAGAACAACATAAATGGGCAGCCAGATGAAGGTTGCTACTTCTTGAGCTTGCGTTGGTTTTTTCTCTTGAACAGGAAAGGGTGCTGCAGCAAAGTAGAGATGAGTATTTCCCTCAGTTGAGAACCAAGGTATCAATCCAGTAGGAGGAACAAGCAAGTCTCCAATAGATGCACCTGCGCAAACAATCGAACACTTGCACCCAACGCGATAAAGGGTTTGTCAATCCCTTCACGGTTACTTGCAAGGATGAGATCTAATAGAGATAGATATAAATGATAACTAAAAGTTAAAATAAAGTAAATATAAATAAATTGCAGAAAGGTATTTTTAGGTTTTTGGTTTTATAGATCTGAAAATATATAATGGAAAATAGACACCGGGGGCCATAGATTTCACTAGAGGTTTCTCTCTTGAAAGAAAACATACGGTGGGTGAACAAATTACTGTTGAGCAATTGATAGAAAAGTGCATAGTTATGACGATATCTAAGGCAATGATCATGAATATAGGCATCACGTCCGTGACAAGTAGACCGAAATGATTCTGCATCTCCTACTATTACTCCACACATCGACCGACTCATGCCTGCATCTAGAGTATTAAGTTCATAAGAACAGAGCAACGCATTAAGCAATATGACATGATGTAGAGGGATAAACTCAAGCAATATGATATAAACCCCATCTTTTTATCCTTTATGGCAACAATACTATACGTGCCTCGCTACCCCTACTATGTCACTAGGTGAGGACACCGCAAGATTGAACCCATCACAAAGCACCTCTCCCATGGCAAGATAGATCAATCTAGTTGGCCAAACCAAATAAATAGATTAGAGAGAAATACAAAGCTATTTAAATCATGCATAAAAGAGTTCAGAGAAGACTCAAATAATATACATAGATAATCTGATCATAAATCCACAATTCATTGGATCTCAACAAACACATCGCAAAAGAAGATTACATCGGATAGAACTCCAAGAACATGGTATTGAAGATCAAATAGACAGAAGAAGACATCTAGCTACTAGCTATGGACCCGTAGGTCTATGGTAAACTACTCACACATCATCGGTAGGGTAGCAAGGTTGATGTAGAGGCCCTCCGTGATAGAATCCCCCTCCGGCAGATCGCCAGAAAAGGCCCCAAGATGGGATCTCACGAGAACAGAAGCTTGCGGTGGCGGAAAAGTATTTTTGTGGACGCTTCTGATGTTCGGAGAATATTTGAGAATATATAGAGCTTGAATTAGGGTTACGGTATCCTCGAGGGGCCCACAAGCCAGAGGGGCGCGCCCTAGAGGCTTGTGGCCTCCTCAGGACTCTTCTGGCCTCCTCTCCAAGCCTCGTAGGTGTCTTCTGGTCCAAGAAAAATCATCACAAAGTTTTATTCCGTTTGGACTCCGTTTGATATTCATTTCTGTAAAAGTCAAAAACAAGGAAAAAACAACAACTGGCACTGGGCACTAGGTTAATGGGTTAGTCCCAAGAAATGATATAATATAGTACCAAAATGCATATAAAACATCCAAGATAGATACTATAATAGCATGGAACAATCAATAATTATAGATACGTTGGAGACGTATCAAAGGTGTGTGCGATATATGGCATACATTTCACTCGGATGAACTATTTGCGATTAGAGAACACAACAGAAACGGTCACCCAGATCAAGGTGTGTGCGATAGAGGGCATACAGTTCACTCGGATGAACTGCTTGTGTTGAGCCAAAAGAACAGAAACGTTTTATGTAAACAAGATGTGTGTGATACGCGGCAAACAGGTCCGTAATCAGTAATGTGTGTGAAGACCGATAATAACATAGACGATTTCTACTAAGAAACCGTGTGTGTTGTGGCCAAACGCTTCCTGGTATACAAATGTCAGCGATTGATGAATTCATCACCGATGGTTTCCCTAGTATGGTCCGTGTGCGATGTGATTGCATACAGAACAACAACATATATACTTTTAAGGACATGATTGCATAACCAAAATAAACATCCAATTGCATAGGTGGCTAGTACACGCATGACATTTGCACACACCAAAGTAAACTATTACATGCATAATTAACTAGGATAAACGATCATCTGATCATCATCTACTTCTTCTTGTGACGCTTGCCGCCACTACTCTCCTGGTGGCTCAATTCGGCCTCATCGATTACGGGAAGGAGGCACTCCCTCATGTCAACAATCCGCCTGTGCATTTTGTAGCATGTGTACACATTCTTGGCCGCGAACCTGAGGTGCACTTCATCTAGTTGCCGCATCCAGGCCCCGTGCCAGGATACGGGATGTGTTCTGTTGGCATCCTGCTTCATCTTTTCATAGTAGGGGTCGATGATGGCCGAGGCGAGTTCAACAAGGGAGTCCTTCTTCATGCTGCCTGATACGTCCATTTTGCATCATGATTAC
Organism: Thinopyrum elongatum; assembly: GCA_011799875.1. Classification (NCBI taxonomy): domain Eukaryota; kingdom Viridiplantae; phylum Streptophyta; class Magnoliopsida; order Poales; family Poaceae; genus Thinopyrum; species Thinopyrum elongatum. Next base: position 85,658,228 of record CM022303.1, on the reverse strand, counting down.
CTACTATTATTTATAATGTTTTTATGCATAATAATGCTTTTGGGAGTAATTCTAATGCCTTTTCTCTCATAATTTGCAAGGTTTACACAAAGAGGGAGAATCCCGGCAGCTGGAATTCTGGACCTGAAAAAGCACATCAGAGCTACCTATTCTGCACAACTCCAAAAAAGCTAAAACTTCACGGAGATTTTTTATGGATTATTTAAGAATTATTGGAGCACTTAACTACCAGAGGGGGCCCACCAGGTGGGAACAACCCACCTGGGCGCGCTAGGGAGCCCAGGCGCGCCCTGGTGGGTTGTGCCCTCCTCGGCCCACCTTCGGTGCCCCTCTTCTGGTATATAAGTCATTTTGACCTAGAAAAAATATGAGGAGGACTTTCGGGACGAAGCGCCGCCGTCTCGAGGAGGAACTTGGGCAGGAGCACTTTGGCCCTTCGGCGGAGCGATTCCGCCGGGGGAGCTTCCCTCCCGGAGTGGGAAATCATCGTCATCGTCATCACCAACAACTATCCCATCTTAGGGAGGGCCATCTCCATCAACATCTTCAACATCACCATCTCCTCTCAAACCCTAGTTCATCTCTTGTGTTCAATATTTGTACTGGAACCTTAGATTGGTGCTTGTGAGTGACTAGTAGTGTTGATTACATCTTGTAGTTGAATACTATATGGTTTATTTGGTGGAAGATTATATGTTCAGATCCATTATGCTATTTAATACCCCTCTGATCTTGAGAATGATTATCATTTGTGAGTAGTTACTTTTGTTCTTGAGGTCATGGGAGAAGTCATGTTACAAGTAATCATGTGAACTTGATATGTGGTCGATATTTTGATGATATGTATGTTGTGATTCCCTTAGTGGTGTCATGTGAACGTCGACTACATGGCACTTCACCTTATTAGGTCCTAAGGGAATGCATTGTGGACTAGTTATTAGATGATGGGTTGCTAGAGTGACAGAAGCTTAAACCCTAGTTTATGCGCTACTTCGTAAGGGGCCGATTTGGATCCAAAAGTTTAATGCTATAGTTAGATTTTATCTTAATACTTTTCTAATAGTTGCGGATGCTTGCGAGGGGGTTAACCATAATTAGGAGGTTTGTTCAAGTAAGAACAACACTTTAGCACCGATCCACCCACATATCAAATTATCAAAGTAGCGAACACGAATCAAGCCAACATGATGAAAGTGACATGGTGAAATTCCCGTGTACCCTCAAGAACGCTTTGCTTATTATAAGAGACCATTTTGGCCTGTCCTTTGCCTCAAAAGGATTGGGCTACCTTGGTGCACTTTATTTACCATTACCATTACTTGCTTGTTACAAATTATCTTGCTATCAAACTACTTGTTACCAACTATTTCAGTGCTTGCAGACATTTCCTTGCTGAAAACCACTTGTCATTTCCTTCTGCTCCTCATTGGGTTCGACACTCTTACTTATCGAAAGGACTACTATTGATCCCCTATACTTGTGGGTCATCACGGCTCTTTTCTGGCACCATTACCGGGGAGTGAAGCGCTTCTTGGTAAGGAAAAATTATTACTACGTGCTGAAATTTATTGTCACTTGTTACTATGGAGAATCATCCTTTGAGGGGTTTGTTCGGGGTATCTTCACCTCAACCGGAACCACAATTAGTTACCCCTCAACCTACTGCACCTACTGAAAATATTGGTTATGAAATTCCTTCGGGTATGATAGAACAACTACTAGCTAATCCTTATGTAGGAGATGGAATTGAGCATCCTAATATGCATTTGATATATGTGTATGAAATTTGTGGATTATTTTAGCTTGCAGGTTTATCTGGAGATAAAGCTAAGAAAAAGGTTTTCCCTTTACCTTTGAAGGGAAAAGCATTGGCATGGTATAGGCTATGCGATTATATTGGATCTTGGAACTCGAATCGATTGAAACTGGAATTTCACCAAAAATTTTGTCCTATGCATCTAGTTCATCGTGATCGGAATTATATATTTAATTTTTGGCCTTGTGATGGAGAAAGTATCGCTCTAGCTTGGGGGAGGCTTAAGTCAATGTTATATTCATGCCCCAAACATGAGCTCTCAAGAGAAATTATCATTCAGAATTTTTATGCTCGGCTTTCTCGTGATGATCAATCCATGCTCGATACTTCTTGTACTGGTTCTTTTATGAAGAAGACTATTGAATTTAGGTGGGATCTTTTAGAAAGAATTAAACGCAACTCTAAAGATTGGGAACTCGACGAAGGTAAAGAGTCAGGTATTAAGCTTGAGTTTGATTGTGTTAAATCTTTTATGAATACCAATGCTTTTCAGAAGTTAGCACTAAATATGGACTTGACTCTGAGATAGTAGCCTCTTTCTATGAGTCATTTGCTACTCATGTTGATCTTCCTAAGGAGAAGTGCTTTAAATATCACCCACCTATTAAGGAAGAAATTAAATAACCCGACATAGCTAAAGATGAAACTATCATTTACAATGTTGATCCAGTTTTGCTTACTGCTTATATTGAAAAACCACCTTTCCCTGTTAGGATAAAGGAACATGCTAAGGTCTCAACTGTGGTTCGCAAAAGTAATATTAGAGCACCTAAACCTTCTGAACAAATTAAAGTAGAACCTACTGTTGCTATGTTTAAAGATCTCCTGGTAGAAAATATTGATGGGCATGTTATTTACTTCTATGATGAAGCTGCTAGAATTGCCAAACCTGATGAAAAAGATAAACATAGACTGGTTGTTGGCATGCCTATTATCTTATTTAAAATAGGAGATCATTGTTATCATGGTTTATGTGACTTAGGTGCTAGCGTGAGTGTCGGGGTATTCTCGCGACAGATGCCAGGGGGTGGCTTATCGTGGATGGGGCCCAGAGGACGTCGTCGGGCCCTGGAAGCACGAATGAGCGAGAGCTCGATCGCACACGAGACTTACCCAGGTTCGGGGCTCTCCATGGAGATAACACCCCTAGTCCTACTCTGCGGGGTCTCCGCATGATGACTATGATCAGATGGTGGCTACAAGCTTGCTCCTTGAGCTGTATTGCTAGGGGAGGAAGAAGGGCAGAGCTGCTACCTTGCTTTCCCTAGCTATGGTTAGTGTGAGTGGTGTGTGTGCTGAACCTTTTGCATGGGTGAGCCTAGGGGGTTTATATAGGCCTACCGCCAGGGGTACAATGGTAATACAGCCGGGCGTAGGACCCGGACGTCAGTGTCTAAGGTCGCCGGGTTTTCCGTCGGCTGTTGGGGCCCGCCGCTTGGTGGGCCCCGCTGCCTGCGGGCCACGCTGATTGCCTTCTGCTGTAGCCTCGCCCTTGATGATGGAGGCCTTGTCGGGAGCCGTATGGCTACAGTTCCGCCGCCTGGTCTCCGCTCACTGTAGCCATGCTCCATCTCGTCGGATTAATGGTGCGTGGACTCCGAGAGGAGGGAAGGGCCGGCTACTGGAGGCCGGTCCGCCCCCGAGGATGCCTTCTTCAGGTGCGTCGTCTTCTGGTTGCTCACGGACAGATAGGGCCCGCCGCCTGCAGGGCGTACCGACCGCCCGTCGTGGGAGCATGGCCCTTGCTGACGAGGGCCATGTCACGAGCCGCATGGCTACAGTGCCGCGTCGGGCCGGCAAGTGACCGCTTGGTCAGCTCGCACTGTAGCCACGCTCTTCCGTGATCCGGCGGAGGGGGAGGCCCTGTAGCCACGCCCTGTCTTGTCGCGGTAAATGGGTGCAGGTTCCGAGGGGAGGAGGGGCTGTCTGCTAGGAGCCGGCCGCCCCCGAAGCTGCCTTCTGAGAGGGTGCTGTCTTCTGGGAGCCGGCCGCTTGGGCCCAGCCGGCTCAAGGAGCCGGCCGCATGTCCGAAAGGTGTGAGGGGCTTTGCTATCCCCGATGTTTTGAAATGCTAAGTGAAGTGGATGAGGCTACCCGTGGTCAATCCCTCCGACAGTGAGTGCTATCCCTTTTACCTTATATCAAGAAATTATGAATGATATAGCACCCGCTGAAATAGAAGACATAGATGCCACTATTAAACTTGCTAATAGAGACACCACATCACACTACTTGGGATTGTTAGAGATGTTGAAGTCTTGTGTGGGAAAATAAAATACCCTACTGATTTTCTAGTTCTTGGTTCCCCACAAGATGACTTTTGCCCCATTATTTTTGGTAGACCCTTCTTGAGCACTGTCAATGCTACTATAGATTGTCATAAACAAATTGTTAGTGTTAGCTTTGGTGATAAGTCTTATGAGTTTAATTTCTCCAAGTTTAATAGACAACCTCATAAGAAAGAATTACCTAGTAAAGATGAAATAATTGGTCTTGCTTCCATTGTCGTGCCTCCTGTGGATCCACTAGAACAATATTTGCTAGACCATGAAAATGATATGCATATGCATGAAAGAAATGAAATAGATAAAATTTTCTTCGAACAACGACCGCTGCTTAAACACAATTTGCCTATTGAAACTCTAGGAGGTCCTCCTCCACCTAAAGGCGATCCTGTGTTTGAATTAAAACAATTGCTTGACAATTTGAAATATGCTGATCTTGATGAGAAAAAGATATATCCTGTTATTTTTAGTGCTAACCTTTTAGAACATGAAGAGGAAAGATTATTGAAAATTCTGAAGAAGCACCGTGCTGCTACTGGATATACTCTTGATGATCTTAAGGGCATTAGTCCCACTCTCTGTCAGCACAAGATTAATATGGAGCCCGATGCTAAACCCGTTGTTGATCATCAACGATGATTGAATCCCAAAATGAAAAAGTGGTAAGAACTAAAATATTAAAGCTTCTGGAAGCAGGTATAATTTATCCCATAGCTGATAGTAGATGGGTAAGTCCCGTTCATTGTGTCCCTAAGAAAGGAGGTATTACTATTGTTCCAAATGATAAAAATGAACTTATACCTCAAAGAATTGTAACTGGCTATAGGATGGTAATTGATTTTAGAAAATTCAATAAAGCAACTAGAAAATATCATTACCCCTTGCCTTTTATTGATCAAATGCTAGAAAGATTATCAAAGCACACACACTTTTTCTTCCTAGATGGATATTCTGGTTTTTCTCAGATACCTGTTTCATGACCTGATCAAGAGAAAACCACCATTACTTGCCCTTTTGGAACTTATGCTTAGAGACGTATGCCTTTTGGTTTATGCAATGCACATGCTACCTTTCAAAGATGCATGACTGCCATATTCTCTGATTTTGGTGAAAAGATTATTGAGGTTTTCATGGATGATTTTTCTTTTTATGGAACTTCTTTTGATGATTGCTTAAGCAACCTTAATCGAGTTTTGCAGAGATGTGATGAAACTAATCTTGTCTTGAATTGGGAGAAGTGCCACTTTATGGTTAATGAAGGCATTGTTTTGGGACATAAAATTTCTGAACGAGGTATTGAGGTGGATAAAGCTAAAGTTGATGCAATTGAGAAAATGCCATGTCCCGGAGATATCAAAGATATTCGTAGTTTCCTCGGTCATGCTGGTTTCTATAGGAGGTTTATTAAAGACTTCTCTAAAATCTCTAGGCCTCTTCCAAATCTTTTCCAAAAGGATGTTCCATTTGTTTTTGATGATGATTGTGTAGAAGCCTTTGAAACACTTAAGAAAGCCTTAACTTCTGGACCTATTGTTCAACCACTTGACTGGAACTTGCCTTTTGAATTATGTGTGATGCAACTGATTATGCTGTTGGTGCTGTTCTAGGACAAAGAGTTGACAAGAAACTAACTGTTATTCATTATGCTAGCAAAACTCTAGACAGTGCCCAAAGAAATTATGCTACTACCGAAAAAATTTTATAGTAGTTGTGTTTTCTTGTGATAAATTTAGATCTTATATTGTTGATTCCAAAGTCACCGTTCACACCGATCATGCTGCTATTAAATATCTTATGGAAAAGAAAGATGCTAAACCTAGACTCATTAGGTGGGTTCTCATGCTACAAGAATTTGACTTACATATAACTGATAGAAAAGGAGCTGAGAACCCCGTAGCTGATAACTTGTCTAGGTTAGAAAATATTCTTGATGACCCACAACCTATTAATGATAGCTTTCCTGATGAACAACTAGCTACAATAAATGTTTCTCATAATACTCCTTGGTAAGCTGACTATGCTAATTATATTGTTGCTAAATATATACCACCTAGTTTCACATACCAGCAAAATAAAAAATTCTTCTATGATTTAAGACATTACTTTTGGGATGACCCACATCTTTATAAAGAAGGAGTAGATGGTATTATTAGACATTGTGTACCTAGGCATGAACAGGAACAAATCCTACGGAATGTCACTCCGAAGCTTATGTAGGGCATCATGCGGGAGATAGAACTGCTCACAAGGTATTGCAATATGGTTTTTACTGGCCTACTCTCTTCAAGGATGCCCGTAAGTTTGTTTTATCTTGTGATGAATGTCAACGAATTGGTAATACCGGTAAGCGTCAAGAAATGCCTATGAATTATTCACTTGCTGTTGAAACATTTGATGTTTGGGGTTTTGATTATATGGGACCTTTTCCTTCCTCTAATGGGTATACTCATATTTTGGTTGCTGTTGATTATGTCACTAAGTGGGTAGAAGCTATTCCAACTAGTAGTGCTGATCATAACAATTCCATTAAAATGCTTAAAGAAGTTATTTTCCCAAGGTTTGGAGTCCCTAGATACATAATGACTGATGGTGGTTCACACTTTATTCATGGTGCTTTCCGTAAAATGCTTGCTAAATATGATGTTAACCATACAATTGCATCACCCTATCACACCCTCAATCTAGTGTCAAGTTGAACTTAGCAATAGAGAAATAAAACTAATATTACAGAAAATTGTCAATAGGTCCCGAAAGAATTGGTCTAAGAAATTGGATGATGCACTTTGGGCTTATAGAACAGCTTATAAAAATCCTATGGGTATGTCTCCATATAAAATGTTTTATGGAAAAGCTTGTCATTTGCCTCAGAGTTAGAGCATAAAGCATATTGCGTAATAAAAGAACTCAATTATGATTTCAAACTTGCTAGTGAAAAGAGGTTATTTGATATTAGCTCACTAGATGAATGGAGAACCCAAGCCTATGAAAATGCCAAACTATTTAAAGAAAAGGTTAAAAGATGGCATGATAAAAGAATCCAAAAGCAGGAATTCAAAGTAGGAGAATAAGTTCTCTTATACAACTCTCATTTCAGATTCTTCGCAGGAAAACTTCTCTCCAAATGGGAAGGACCGTATGTTATCGCGGAGGTTTATCGTTCTGGAGCTATCAAAATAAATAATGCCGAAGGTACCAACCCAAAGGTGATCAATGGGCAAAGAATAAAACACTATATCTAAGGTACGCCTATTAATGTTGAAAGCAATATTATAAAAACAATGACACGTGAGGAACACATAAACGAGACCTTCCGGAACACTCCAGAATAATTAAAAAAGAGGAGGTACGTGATACGGTAAGTAAACGGACTCCAAAAAATCTGCAAAAATATTTTCTTTTAGTTTTGGAATATAACAAAAATTAGGAAAATAAGAAACAACCAGGAAGGCACCCGAGGGGGGCACAAGACACCAGGGCGCGCTAGGGCCCCCTGGCGCGCCCAGGTGGGTTGTGCCCACCTCGGGAACCTTCCCGACTCTGTTTTCCTCCCATTTGCTTGTTTCCCAAGATAAAAAAAATCTTTATATTCCTCCCGAACGTATTGACTTCCATATCACGGAGAAATCTTCTGTTCTTTTTTCTTGCTGTTTTCTGACAGATCTAGGTTGCCATTGCCACTTCGAGCTCCTCCAAGGACAAGTTCTTCGAGAACGTAATCAACCCGTATTTGCGGGAGGTGATGCAGCACCTTCAGGCCATTGAGATGCGTGAGGGGGTGCTCCACATCCGGGACGTCCAGGGCCCCAAGGGGAAGGGGACCGTGGATGCCAGGCTCGAAGCTATGGAGCAGGAGCTGTTTAAGTGCAAGGGAATGGTGGAAGGTGGACTCAATGCCAATCACCTCATGATCGCGGATTACACCCGTGATCTCAAGGTGGATGGAAAATCCATGAAGGACATCGTCTTCACCTTCAACGAGCAAATCAACTTTCTGCAAAGTCAAATCTATGATCTCCAATACCAAGTCTTTGAATATGAGGCAAGGTTTAAAGGTATGAGTTTGGCTGCTAGTTGCAGGACTCGCGAGACTCATTCCTCCTCTTATGATGGTGAGCCATTGCCATGGAAACAGGAAGATAAGATCGCTACTACCTCGCCACCACCACCTTCTTCATCACCAAAGGAGACTTGAGTACATGGTACGGACAATCCCCTTGGCTTGTGCCAAGCTTGGGGGAGGTGCCTCGGTATCGTATCACCACCACTATCTTTGCTTTTATCTATTTTAGTTCGATCTTTAGTTTTCCTATGATTTAGTTAAATAAAAGTTTAGTTCGATCCTTTCTTTTCGAGTGTTTGCTTAGTGATCTATCTATGTAATCATGTTCGAGATATATAATAAAGAGTAGTTTGAGTTTTGTTTCTTTACTTTAATGTTTCAATAAAAAGAAAAGGAAAATAAATAAATAAGATCATATGCTAATCTTATGGTAAGTAATGACATCACATAAGGAAAAGTATAAGTGGTAAAATTTGTTGGAGATTGACAAACATAGCATTGGTCAATGATGCAACTCATGAAAGAATTAATAAGGGAAGAGAAGATTCACGTGCAAATACACTATCTTGGACATCCTTTATGATTGTGAGCCCCCATTAAATATTTTGGGTCAAAATAGTTGACGTTGGACAAGGAAGACAACTTAATGATTTATGTTTATTCATATTCACATAGAAGTTATATTGTCATAGATCCTTTACCATGTGGTGCTTGCCCAATATCTTTTCTAGCCAAAAATTCCGCACTAATTAGCAATACTACTTGTGCATCCAAAAACCCTTAACCCAAATCTTATTTCGAGAGTCCACCATACCTACCTATGGATTGAGTAAGATCCTTCAAGTAAGTTGTCATCGGTGCAATAAGGCAATAAAAATTGCTTCTAAATGTGTTGGATCATTTAGTGTAAGAGAAAATTGAGCATTGTACAAACTTGTGATGGCAAAGAATAAAAGCGACAGACTGCATAATAAAGGTTGCTATCATAAGGGGCAATATAACATGACGTTCTTTTGCATTAAGGGATTTGGCATACAAACAAATAAGCGCATAACAACCTTTGCTTCCCTCTGTGAAGGGCCTATCTTTTACTTTTATGCATTTACTTTTATGTTTGAGTCAAAGTATTCTTCCCTATTCCTTTTTATTTTCTCTTTTGGCAAGCATCATGTGGTGAGAAAAGATCTAGGCACATATATCTAGTTGGATATGAGTGGGCATGAGTTATTATTGTTGACATCACCCTTGAGGTGAATATGTTGGGTGGCAAAACTATAAGCCCCTATCTTTCTATGTGTCTGGTTGAAACTTTTTGTTCATGGGTACGCAGTGAGTGTTAGCAATCATAGAAGATTAAATGATGGTTGAGTATGTGGACTTGCCTAAAGGCTCCGATATGTGACCCTTCCTGAAAATATGATGAATTGTAGTTGCAAACTTAACCGAGAACATAGTTTGTTGGTTTTCAATAAGGTTTATGCTTTATACTTCAATGTTGTGATGAATTGTTACTTATTCATGAGAAGTTATATGATAAACGTTGTTTGATAAAGTTCTATGTTAAAGTTCTTTGCTGTTACAATAATATGCATGATGCTTCTATGTCCGTATATTATTTTTATCGACACCTCTCTCTCTAAGCATGTGGACATGTTTCTCGATTTCGGTTTTCGATTGAGGACAAGCGAGGTCTAAACTTGGGGGAGTTAATACGTCCATTTTGCATCATGATTACCTACTGTTATTTATAATGTTTTTATGCATAATAATGCTCTTGGGAGTAATTCTAATGCCTTTTCTCTCATAATTTGCAAGGTTTACACAAAGAGGGAGAATACCGGCAGCTGGAATTCTGGACCTGAAAAAGCACGTCACAGCTACCTATTCTGCACAACTCCAAATAAGGTGAAACTTCACGGAGATTTTTTATGGATTATTTAAGAATTATTGGAGCAAATAACTACCAGAGGGGGCCCACCAGGTGGGCACAACCCACCTGGGTGCGCCAGGGAGCCCAGGCGCGCCCTGGTGGGTTGTGCCCTCCTCGGCCCACCTTCGGTGCCCCTTATCTGGTATATAAGTCATTTTGACCTAGAAAAAAATAACAGGAGGACTTTCGGGACGAAGCACCGCCATCTTGAGGCGGAACTTGGCAGGAGCACTTTTGCCCTCCGGCGGAGCAATTCCGCCGAGGGAACTTCCCTCCCGGAGGGGAAAATAATATCATCGTCATCACCAACAACTCTCCCATCTTTGGGAGGGACATCTCAATCAACATCTTCAACAGCACTATGTCCTCTCAAAGACTAATTCATCTCTTGTGTTCAATCTTTGTACCAGAACCTTAGATTGGTGCTTGTGAGTGACTAGTAGTGTTGATTACATCTTGTAGTTGATTACTATATGGTTTCTTTGGTGGAAGATTATATGTTCAGATCCATTATGCTATTTAATACACCTCTGATCTTGAGCATGATTATCATTTGTGAGTACTAACTTTTGTTCTTGAGGTCACGGGAGAAGTCATGTTGCAAGTAATCATGTGAACTTGATATGTGTTCGATATTTTGATGATACGTATGTTGTGATTCCCTTAGTGGTGTCATGTGAATGTCGACTACATGGCACTTCACCTTATTAGGGCCTAAGAGCATCTCCAATAAATGGTCCAAATGTAAAAGTAACTAAGTTTTGTACCGTCTGAGGCAAAAAACGCAGCTCCAACAGACGGTCCATATGTAAAAAAAATTGGACCGCGGCCTCCTCATGATGTAAAATACAACACCTCGCGGTGCAAATTTACATCACGAGGTGCATCTGGTCCAAAACCAGCCGCCGCCCGCGAATGCCCAACCGCCACTTCCTTTCCTTTCCCGCCGGCCCGCCCGCGACCTCCCGCCTGTCCGCCGCCGCCCCGCCGCCTCCACACCCCGCCGCCGCCCCGCCGCACGCCGCCCGCATCAGATCCGGCCCCGCCCCGCCACCCGTCGCTGTTTCCATGCTGCCCCGCCGCCCGCCGCGGATCCGGCCGCGGCCGCAGCTCACGCCGCCGCCCCGTCCGCCCCAGCTCCGACCCACCGCAGCTCCGCCCGGCCCCGGCCCACCCGCCGTAGCTCCGACCCGCCCCGGCTCCGTCCGCCACCGCCCCGCAGGCCGCCGCCGCCCCGCAGCTCTGCCCCGCCCGGGTCCGTCCCCCACCGCCCCGCCCGGCTCTGTCCGCCACCACCCCTCAGCTCCGCCCCGCGCGGCTCCGTCTGCCACCGCCCCGGCCGCACGCCGCTGCTGCTCCACCGCTCTCACCGCTCTCCGATGGCGCCGAAGAAGACGCCGAAGGGCAAGTCGGGCTTCTTCGGCGTGAGGCAGAAGCCCTCCGGTAACTTCGGAGTGGAGTTCTCCGACGCCTGGAGGCGTTGGTGGATTCTCACGTACCCCTCTGCCCACGAGGCCGCGCGTGCCCACGACATGGCGGTGTGGTGTGCTGAGAGGCCTCGGGAGCACCTCAACTTCCCAGAGATCGAGAGTCGGGCAGAAGCAGAGATGCTTGTGCCGCAGGGCATCAAGATGAAGGAGATCCCGACGAAGAAGCCGTCGGTTGTCGTCAGTGCCAGCGAGACCGACGAGGAGGCGATGGCGAGGTTTCCTAGGGAGCATCCGGAGTACGTCCAGGCCGAGCTGGAGTACTACTGGAAGCGTGAGGCGGAGCAGAAGAAGAAGGGGGCGAAGAAGGAGGACGAGGCCGGTCCCTCGACGGTGATCCCCATCGAATCCTCTTCTGAGGAGGACTGGGCAGACTTCTCGGAGGAGGAGGAGGAGGGGTGTGACGACCCGGAGAAGGAGGAGTTCTGGGCGCAGTTCCGCAGCTCCGACGATGAGGAGTAGTTTATCTAGTAGTTTGAATAAGTAGTAGTTGAAGTTCATGTATGAAACTATGTTGAATTTGATGTTTGAACTATGTTGAATGGACTAGTAGTTTGTCGTTTTAAGAAATTTACATCTTCATTTCGGACCATCTATTGTAGTTGCTCTTTTGGACCATCAATTTGGACCATCTGTTGGAGTTGATCTTTTTTTGGAGCTCCAAAACGCACTTTTTGGCGGTCCAAATTTTACATCTCCGGTTTTCGACCTCCAAATTTTGGACCATCTATTGGAGATTCTCTAAGGAAATACATTGTGGAGTAGTTATTAGATGATGGGTTGCTAGAGTGACAAAAGCTTAAACCCTAGTTTATGCGCTACTTTGTAAGGGACCGATTTGGATCCAAAACTTTAATGCTATGGTTAGATTTTATCTTAATACTTCTCTCGTAGTTGCGGATGCTTGCAAGGGGGTTAATCATAAGTAGGAGGTTTGTTCAAGTAATAGCAGCACCTAAGCACCGATCCACCCACACATCAAATTATCAAAGTAGCGAACACGAACCGAGCCAACATGATGAAAGTGACATGGTGAAATTCCCTTGTACCCTTAAGAACGCTTTGCTTATTATACGAGACTATTTTGGCTTGTCCTTTGCCTCAAAAGGATTGGGCTACCTTGCTGCACTTTATTTACCGTTACCGTTACTTTCTCGTTACAAATTATCTTGCTATCAAACTACTTGTTACCAACTATTTCAGTGCTTGCATACATTACCTTGCTGAAAACCCCTTGTCATTTCCTTCTGCTCCTCGTTGGGTTCGACACTCTTACTTATCGAAAGCACTATGATTGATCCCCTATAATTGTGGTTCATCAATGCCCCAGACCTTGTAGTGGTCACTGATTTCGACAAGGTTCTTGTAGGCCAAGCCCGTAACCTTGAGCGCTTTTACATCGTCGGTGTTTTCCACCATTGCAAACTTGTAGTCGGTGCTGTTGACAAACCTAGCGAAATGGTCACAAGGCTCTGTGGCCATGCAGTAGTGGTAGATGAGGACATGATGGCGCATGCACAACTGGGCGACGGCAACCTTCTGATCTTTCCCGGGATGACCGCTAGTGTACTGGAGGTCGATGCCGACCACTTTGTACTTGTCTCGAGCAAGCAACTGCTCCACGGTGTTGATGTAGTCCTCCACCACGGCCGAGTCGATTGTGTACACCACCGAGAGATCCGTATCCCTCATGTGTGTCTCCACTTGATGCATGCCGAACTCCATTGGAGTGCCGCTAGATATCCTCTCTATATGTGTTGTCGTGGGTGTGCTTGTTGTGTTGTGGGGCGCGATCGAAAGGTTGAAGATACTAAGGTTATAATGGCCGCAGGAATTAATGGGAAAGCCGGACGACCTAGCATATCGGCACGCCTGGATGGCTGTTTTTGCAGCGCGTAACTCCATCGTGCCGCACGTAAAAGCATTGTGGCAATGCGCGCGGCGCAACCGCATGCATATGGGCCCCCCAAGGTGATCGGTTGATGCGCTAGCCCCAACCGCTAGCCGAGCGCGTGGAGGGACACCAGCAGGTGATACGTCCATTTTGTATCATGTTTACCTACTGTTATTTATGATGTTTTTATCCATAATAATGCTTTTTGGAGTAATTCTAATGCCTTTTCTCTCATAATATGCAAGGTACACACAAAGAGGGAGAATTCCGGCAGCTGGAAATCTGGACCTAGTAAAGCTACGTTAGGCCACCTAATCTGCACAACTCCAAATGAGCTAAAACTTCACGAGGATTTTTTATGGAATAAATAAGAAATACTGGAGCAAATAACCACCGGAGGTGGCCACCTGGTGAGCACAAGAAACCAGGGCGCGCCCTGGTGGGTTATGCTCATCCCAGCCCACCTCTGGTACCCATCTTCAGGTATATAAGTCATTTTGACCTAGAAAAAATAAGGAGAGGACTTTTCGGGATGGAGCGCCGCCGTCTCGAGGCTGAACTTTGGCAGGAGAACTTTTCCTCTCCGGCGGAGCAATTCCGCCGGGGAAACTTTCCTCCCTGAGGTGGAAATCATCGTCATCATCATCACCAACAACTCTACCATCTTGGGGAGGGCAATCTCCATCAACATCTTCATCAGCACCATCTCCTCTCAAACCCTAGTTCATCTCTTGTGTTCAATCTTTGTACCGGAACTATAGATTGGTGCTTGTGGGTGACTAGTAGCGTTGATTACATCTTGTAGTTGATTACTATATGGTTTATTTGGTGGAAGATTATATGTTCAGATCCATTATGCTATTTAATACCACTCTGATCTTGAGCATGATTATCATTTGTCAGTAGTTACTTTTGTTCTTCAGGTTACGGGAGAAATCATGTTGCAAGTAATCATGTGAACTTGATATGTGTTCGATATTTTGATGATATGTATGTTGTGATTCCCTTAGTGGTGTCATGTGAACGTCGACTACATGACACTTCACCGTATTTGGGCCTAAGGGAATGCATTGTGGAGTAGTTATTAGATGATGGGTTGCGAGAGTGACAGAAGCTTAAACCCTAGTTTATGCGCTATTCCGTAAGGGACCGATTGGGTCCAAAAGTTTAATGCTATGGTTAGAATTTATTCTTAATACTTTTCTCGTAGTTGCGGATGCTTGCGAGGGGGTTAATCATAAGTAGGAGGTTTGTTCAAGTAAGAACATCACCTAAGCACAAGTCCACCCACATATCAAATTATCAAAGTAGCGAACACGAATCGAATCAACATGATGAAAGTGACTAGATGAAATTCCCGTGTACCCTCAAGAACGCTTTGCTTATTATAAGAGACCGTTTTGGCCTGTCCTTTGTCTCAATAGGATTAGGCTACCTTGCTACACTTTTGTTACTACTATCATTACTTGCTCGTTACAAATTATCTTGCTATCAAACTACTCGCTACTTACAATTTCAGTGCTTGCAGACATTACCTTGCTGAAAACCACTTGTCATTTCCTTCTGCTCCTTGTTGGGTTCGACACTCTTACTTATCGAAAAGTCTACAATTGATCCCATATACTTGTGGGTCATCAAGGCTCTTTTCTGGCGCCATTGACGTGGAGTTAAGCGCTCTTGGTAAGGAAAAATTATTACTACATGCTGAAATTTATTTTCACTTGTTACTATGGAAAACAATCCTTTGAGGGGTTTGTTTGGGGTATATTCACCTTGACCGGAACCACAATTAGTTACCCCTCAACCTACTGCACCTACTGAAAATATTGAATATGAAATTCCTTCGGGTATGATAGAACAACTGCTAGCTAATCATTATGCAGGAGATGGAACAGAGCATCCTGATATGCACTTGATATATGTGGAAGAAATTTGTGGATTGTTTAAGCTTGCAGGTTTACCCGGAGATGAGATTAAGAAGAAGGTTTTCCCTTTATGTTTGAAGGGAAATGCATTGTCATGGTATAGGCTATGCGATGATATTGGATCTTGGAATTGGAATCGATTGAAATTGGAGTTTCACCAAAAAATTTATCCTATGCATCTAGTTCATCGTGATCGGAATTACATATATAATTTTTGGCCTCGTGAAGGAGAAAGAATCTCTTTAGCTTGGGGGAGGCTTAAGTCAATGTTATATTCATGCCCCAATCACGAGCTCTCAAGAGAAATTATTATCCAGAATTTTTATGCTCGGCTTTCTCATAATGATCGGTCCGTGCTTGATACTTCTTGTGCTGGTTCTTTTATGAAGAAGACTATTGAATTCCGGTGGGATCTTTTGGAAAGAATTAAATGCAACTCTGAAGATTGGGAACTCTACGAAGGTAAAGAGTCAGGTATTAAGCTTAAGTATGATTGTGTTAAATCTTTAAATACCGATGTTTTTCAAAAGTTTAGCACTAAATATGGACTTGACTCTGAGATAGTAGCCTCCTTTTGTGAATCATTTGCTACTCATGTTGATCTCCCTAAGGAGAAGTGGTTTAAATATCACCCACCTATTAAAGAAGAAATTAAAGAACTGGTACAAGCTAAAGAGGAAACTATTATTTATAATGTTGATCCAGTTGTTCCTACTGCTTATATTGAGAAACCACCTTTCCCTGTTAGGATAAAGGAACATGCTAAAGTTTCAACTATGGTCAACAAAAGCTATATTAGAACACCTAAAACTGATGAACAAATCAAAGTAGAACCTAGTGTTGCTATGGTTAAGGATCTCCTGGAAGAAAATATAGATGGGCATGTTATTTACTTTTGTAATGAAGCTAATAGAATTGCCAAACCTGATAAAGAGGATAAACATAGACCCGTTGTTGGCATGCCTGTTGTCTCAGTTAAAATAGGGGATCACTGTTATCTTGGTTTATGTGACATAGGTGCTAGCGTGAGTGCTATTCCCTTTACCTTATATCAAGAAATTATGCATGACATAGCACCCGCTGAAATAGAAGAAAGAGATGCTACTATTAAACTTGCTAATAGAGACACCATCACACCACTTGGGATTGTTAGAGATGTTGAAGTCTTGTGTGGGAAAATAAAATATCCTACTGATTTTCTTGTTCTTTGTTCCCCACAAGATGACTTTTGTCCCATTATCTTTGGTAGACCTTTCTTGAACACTGTTAATGCTAAAATAGATTGTGAGAAACAAACTGTCGGTGTCAGCTTTGGTGATGAGTCTCATGAGTTTAATTTTTCCATGTTTAGCAGAAAACCTCATAAAAAAGAATTGCCTAGTAAGGATGAAATTATTGGTCTTGCTTCTATTGCTGTACCTCCTACTGATCCTCTAGAATAATATCTGCTAGACCATGAAAATGATTTACATATGCATGAAAGAAATGAAATAGATAAGGTCTTCTTTGAACAACGTCCTCTGCTTAAACACAATTTGCGTATTGAAACTCTAGGAGGTCCTCCTCCACCTAAAGGTGATCCTGTGTTTGAATTAAAACAATTGCCAGACACTTTGAAATATGCTTATCTTGATGAGAAAAAGATATATCCTGTTATTATTAGTTCTAACCTTTCAGATCATGAAGAAGAAAGATTATTAAAAGTTCTTAGGAAGCACCGAGCTGCAATCGGATATACTCTTGATTATTTAAAGGGCATTAGTCCCACTCTATATCAGCACAAGATTAATATGGAACCTGATGCTAAACGCGTTGTTGATCACCAATGTCGGTTAAATCCGAAGATGAAAGAAGTGGTCAGAACGGAAATATTAAAACTTCTGGAAGCAGGTATAATATATCCTATAGCTGACAGTAGATGGCTAAGTCTTGTTCATTGTGTCCCTAAGAAAGGAGGTATTACTGTTCTTCCTAATGATAAGAATGAACTTATTCCACAAAGAATTGTTACAGGCTATAGAATGGTAATTGATTTTAGAAAATTAAACAAAGCAACTAGAAAAGATCATTACCCTTTGCCTTTTATTGATCAAATGCTAGAAAGATTATCTAAGCACACACATTTTTGCTTCCTTGATGGATATTCTGGTTTTTCACAAATACCTGTTTCTCAACCTGATCAAGAAAAGACCACTTTCACTTGTCCCTTTGGAACTTATGCTTATAGACGTATGCCTTTTGGTTTATGTAATGCACCTGCTACCTTTCAAAGATGTATGTCTGCTATATTCTCTGACTTTTGTGAAAAGATTGTTGAGGTTTTCATGGATGACTTTTCTGTTTATGGGAAGTCTTTTGATGATTCTTTAAGCAATCTTGATCGAGTTTTGCAGAGATGCGAGCAAACAAATCTTGTCTTGAATTAGGAGAAGTGCCACTTTATGGTTAATGAAGGTATTGTTTTGGGCCATAAAATTTCTGAAAGAGGTATTGAAGTGGACAAAGCTAAGGTTGATGCAATTGAGAAAATGCCATGTCCTAAAGATATCAAAGGTATTCGTAGTTTCTTAGGTCATGCTGGTTTCTATAGGAGATTTATCAAAGACTTTTCTAAAATTTCGAGGCCCCTTACAAATCTTTTGCAAAAGGATGTTCCTTTTGTTTTTGATGATGATTGTTTAGAAGCCTTCAAAACACTCAAGAAAGCCTTAATTTTTGCACCTATTGTTCAACCACCTGATTGGAACTTGCCTTTTGAAATTATGTGTCATGCTAGTGATTATGCTATTGGTGCTGTTCTAGGACAAAGAGTTGACAAGAAACTAAATGTTATTCATTATGCTAGTAAGACTCTAGGTAGTGCTCAACGAAATTATACTACTACTGAAAAAGAATTTCAAGCAGTGGTGTTTGCCTGTGATAAATTTAGATCTTACATTGTCGATTCAAAAGTAACTGTTCACACCAACCATGCTACTATTAAATATCTTATGGAAAAGAAGAATGCTAAACCTGGGCTTATTCGATGGGTTCTCTTGCTACAAGAATTTGATTTACATATCACTGATTGAAAAGGAGCAGAGAACCCCGTAGCTGATAACTTGTCTAGGTTGGAGAATGTCCTTGATGACCCACAACCTATTAATGATAGCTTTCCTGATGAGCAGTTAGCAGCAATAAATGTTTCTCATAACACTCCTTGGTATGCTGACTATGCTAATTACATTGTTGCTAAATATTTAACGCCTAGCTTTACATACCAACAAAAGAAAAAATTCTTCTATGATTTAAGACATTACTTTTGGGATGACCCACATCTTTATAAAGAAGGGGTAGATGGTATTATTAGACATTGTGTACCTGAGCATGAATAGGGACAAATCCTATGGAAATGTCACTCCGAAGCTTATGGAGGGCATCATGCGGGGGACAGAACTGCTCACAAGGTATTGTAGTCTAGATTTTATTGGCCTACTCTCTTCAAGGATGCTCATAAGTTCGTCTTATCTTGTGATGAATGTCAAAGAATAGGTAATATTGGTAAGCGTCAAGAAATGCCTATGAATTATTCACTTGCTGTTGAACCATTTTATGTTTGGGGTTTTTACTACATGGGACCTTTTCCTTCCTCTAATGGGTATACACATATTTTGGTTGCTGTTGATTATGTTACTAAGTGGGTAGAAGCTATTCCAACTAGTAGTGCTGATCACAACACCTCTATTAAAATGCTTAAGGAAGTTATCTTCCCATGGTTTGGAGTCCCTACATATTTAATGACTGATGGTGGTTCACACTTTATTCATGGTGCTTTCCGTAAAATGCTTGCCAAGTATGACGTTACCCATAGAATTGCATCACCCTATCATCCTCATTCTAGTGGTCAAGTTGAACTTAGCAATAGAGAAATAAAATTAATTTTGCAAAAGACTGTCAATAGGTCCCGGAAGAATTGGTCTAAGAAATTAGATGATGTACTTTGGGCTTATAGAACAGCATACAAAAATCCTATGGGTATGTCTCCTTATAAAATGGTTTATGGAAAAGCTTGTCATTTGCCTCTTGAGTTAGAACATAAAGCATATTGGGCAATTAAATAACTCAACTATGATTTTAAACTTGCTGGTGAAAAGAGGTTATTTGATATTAGCTCATTGGATGAATGGAGAACCCAAGCTTATGAAAATGCCAAGTTATTTAAAGAAAAAGTTAAAAGATGGCATGATAAAAGAATCCAAAAGCGTGAGTTCAAAGTTGGAGAATATGTTCTTTTATACAACTCTCGTTTCAGATTCTTTGCAGGAAAACTCCTCTCCAAATGGGAAGGACCCTATGTTATCGAGGAGGTTTATCAATCTGGAGCTATCAAAATAAATAATGCCGAAGGTACTAACCCGAAGGTTGTTAATGGGCAAAGAATAAAGCATTATATCTCAGGTACGCCCATTAATGTTGAAAGTAATATTATCCAAACTATGTCACCGGAAGAACACATAAAATAAACTTTCCGGAACACTCCAGAATCGTGAAAAAGAGGAGGTACGTGATACGGTAAGTAAACGGACTCCGAAAAATCTGCAAAAATATTTTTTGTCAATTTTGGAATATTTAGAAAATTAGGAAAATAAGAAACTACCAGGAAGGTCACCCTGGTGGGCACAAGACATCAGGGCGCGCATGGTTTGCAAGGCGCGCCCAGGTGGGTTGTGCCCACCTCGGGTACCTTTCGGACTCCATTTTTCTTCTGTTTGCTTGTTTCCCAAGATAAAAAAATCTTTATATACCCCCCGAACCTATTGACCTTCGTATCACGGAGAAATCTTCTGTCTTCTTTTCTTGCTGTTTTCTGTCAGATCTGTTAAGCCAGGCATCATGTCTTCCCCCTCTTCGTACAATGGAGAAGATGATGCGGGGTTGCTATAGGAGGAGCTAGAGGGGGAGAGAGTTCAGGAGGTTGCCATGGAGGAAGACGAAGGGAATTCCCTTGGAGTTCACCCTCTGGCTTCCGAGAGAGGCAGTCAAAGATATATTGGACAAGATCGCCTCTACTTCATCACCACCACCTTCTTCATCACCAAAAGAAAACTTAGTATTGGGTATGGGCACTCCCCTTAGCTTCCGCCAAGCTTGGGGGAGGTGGCCCGGTATCGTATCACCCTCACTATCCTTTGCCTTTACTTATTTTAGTTCGATCCGTAGTTATCTTTTGCTTTAGATGAATAAAAGTTTAGTTCGATCCTTTCTTTTTGAGAGTTTGCTTAGTGATCTATCCTTGTAATCGTGTGCAAGATATATAATAAAGTTTAGTTTGAGTTTTTGCTTTCTTTACTTTCATGTTTCAATAAAAAGAAAGGAAATAAATGAAAAAGATCATATGCTAATCTTATGGTAGGTAATGACACGACATCAGGAAAAGTGTAAGTAGAAAATTCTATTAGAGATTGACAAACATAGCATTGGTCAATGATGCACCTCATGAAAGAATTAATAAGGGAAGAGAAGATTCACATACAAATACACTATCCTGGAAATCTTTTGTGATTGTGAGCCCCCATCAAAATATTATATGCCAAAATTGTTGACATTGGACAAGGAAGACGACTTAATGATTTATGTTTGTTCATATTCACATAGAAGTTATATTGTCATAGATCCTTCAACATGTGGTGCTTGCTCCCCATCTTCGCTAGCCAAAAATTCCGCACTAAGTAGAGATACTACTTGTGCATCCAAAAACCCTTAAACCCAAATCTTATTTTCAAGAGTCCACCATACCTACCTATGGATTGAGTAAGATCCTTCATGTAAGTTGTCATCGGTGCAATAAGGCAATAAAAATTGCTTCTAAAACTGTGAGATCATTTAGTGTAAGAGAAAATTGAGCGTTGTACGAACTTGTGTTGTTGAAGAATAAAAGCGACAGACTGCATAATAAAGGTTGCCATCACAAGGGGCAATATAACGTGACGTTCTTTTGCACGAAGGGGTTGAGCATACAAACAAATAAGCGCATGGCAACCTCTGCTTCCCTCTGCAAAGGGCCTATCTTTTACTTTTATGTATTTACTTTCATGCAAGAGTCAAAGTTCATCTCTCTATTCCTTTTTATTTTCTCTTTTGGCAAGCATCATGTGGTGAGGAAAGATCTAGGCACATATATCCAGTTGAATATGGGTAGCATGAGTTATTATTGTTGACATCACACTTGAGGTGAATACGTTGGGAGGCGAAACTATAAGCCCCTATCTTTCTATGTGTCCGGTTGAGACGTTTTGCTCATGTGTATGCGGTGAGTGTTAGCAATCATAGAAGACTATATGATGGTTGAGTATGTGGACTTGCCTAAAGGCTCCGATACGTGACCCTTCCTAAAAAGATGATGAATTGTAGTTGCAAAGTTGATTGAGAACATAGTTTGTTGGTTTCCAATAGAGTTTATGCTTTATACTTCGATAGTGTGATGAATTGTTACTTATTCATGAGAAGTCTATGATAAAAGTTCTATGATAAAAGTTTTATGTTAAAGTTTGTTGCTGTTATAATAATTCACATGATGCTTCTATGTTCGTGTTTTGTTTTTATCGACACCTCTCTCTCCAAGCATGTGGACATGTTTTTCGATTTCGTTTTTCGCTTGAGGACAAGCGAGGTCTAGGCTAGGGGGAGTTGATATGTCCATTTTGCATCATGTTTACCTACTGTTATTTATGATGTTTTTATCCATAATAATGCTTTTTGGAGTAATTCTAATGCCTTTTCGCTCATAATATGCAAGGTACACACAAAGAGGGAGAATTCCGGCAGCTGGAAATCTGGACCTGGAAAAGCTACGTCAGGCCACCTAATCTGCACAACTCCAAATGAGCTGAAAATTCACGAGGATTTTTTATGGAATAAATAAGAAATACTGGAGCAAATAACCACCGGAGGGGGGCCACCTGGTGAGCACAAGACACTAGCGTGCGCCTGGCCCCCCAGGCGCCCCCTGGTGGGTTGTGCTCAGCCCAGCCCACCTCCGGTGCCCATCTTCTGGTATATAAGTCATTTTGACCTAGAAAAAATAAGGAGAGGACTTTTCGGGACGGAGCACCACCGTCTCGAGGCGGAACTTGGCAGGAGCACTTTTTCCCTCCGACGGAGCGATTCCGTCGGGGGAACTTCCCTCCCTGAGGGGGAAATCATCGTCATCATCATCACCAACAACTCTCCCATCCTGGGGCGGGCAATCTCCATCAACATCTTCAATAGCACCATCTCCTCTCAAACCCTAGTTCATCTCTTGTGTTCAATCTTTGTACCAGAACTATACATTGGTGCTTGTGGGTGACTAGTAGTGTTGAATACATCTTGTAGTTGATTACTATATGGTTTATTTGGTGGAAGATTATATGTTCAGATCCATTATGCTATTTAATACCCCTCTGATCTTGAGCATGATTATCATTTGTGAGTAGTTATTTTTGTTCTTGAGGTCACGGGAGAAATCATGTTGCAAGTAATCATGTGAACTTGATATGTGTTCGATATTTTGATGATATGTATGTTGTGATTCCCTTAGTGGTGTCATGTGAACGTCGACTACATGACACTTCACCATATTTGGGCCTAAGGGAATGCATTGTGTAGTAGTTATTAGATGATGGGTTGCGAGAGTGACAGAAGCTTAAACCCTAGTTTATGAGCTATTCCGTAAGGAACCGATTGGATCCAAAAGTTTAATGCTACGGTTAGAATTTATTCTTAATACTTTTCTCGTAGTTGCGGATGCTTGCGAGGGGGTTAATCATAAGTAGGAGGTTTGCTCAAGTAAGAACAGCACCTAAGCACTAGTCCACCCATATATCAAATTATCAAAGTAGCGAACACGAATCGAATCAACATGAGGAAAGTGAATAGATGAAATTCCCGTGTACCCTCAAGAACGCTTTGCTTATTATAAGAGACCGTTTTAGCCTGTCCTTTGCCTCAAAAGGATTGGGCTACCTTGCTGCACTTTTGTTACTACTATCATTACTTGCTCGTTACAAATTATCTTACTATCAAACTGCTCGCTACTTACAATTTTAGTGCTTGCAGACATTACCTTGCTGAAAACCAGTTGTCATTTCCTGCTGCTCCACGTTGGGTTCGACACTCTTACTTATCGAAAAGGCTACAATTTATCCCATATACTTGTGGGTCATCAGCAGGGCGCTCCGCGGCTGCCTCAACGATGAGCAACCATATGCATATAGCAGTTGAACACGCAGGTTTAAGCCATCCACAAGCCGACCGCATGGAGGGACACGAGTAGAGCGCGCCGCGGCGCCTAACAGCGAGTAGAGCGTGGCGAGGGACGCGAGTATAGACCAGCACGGTGAGGTGAACTCGGGCAACTGACAAGGGTGCATCGGCTAATTGTGTAGGAAGATCGATAATAACAAAGACATTTCCTGCTAATAAGCTGTGTGTTTTCTTGGCAAACGACGCTTGCTAGTAAACTATTGTCTGCCATTCTTGAAATCATCATCGACCTGTTCCTTAGTTTAGTCATTTGCCATGCTTTGCTCTATCTGCACAACATCTATGCTATCTGTGTACAGAACAGTATTCTTTACTGTGAATAGTGTGCTCCGTTGAGCACACAAGTATATGGATCATAGCCTTGGGCGAGCAATGTGCCCGCACGCGTTGTACTAGCTCGCTATTCCTTCTATGCTAAGTTTCCATTAATTGATGGCATTTTATGAACATGCCACAGTTTCCCGCCATTTCCTCATCGGTTTCCCGCCGCAACCCAGCGATATTGCGCATAAACCTTGGCGGCGTGCGGCACACCGAGGCAACAAGCGCAGCCTAGCCCATCCACCTTTTCCAAGCATGCCAACCCACCGAAGCACCGCCTTTGCCATCAACCGCCTCGACGAACAGAATGAGAAGGGGCCACGGCCCGTCGAGGCCAAGTGTGTCCCCGGTGATGTGATGGACGATGCCGTGTTGCGCGTCATCGCCAGGGTTGAGCAGACCCTTGGCGCATGGCGCTTCAGCACCGCGGATCAAGATAGGCATGTCAGCGCCGAGAGGCTGCAACTACCAGCACAACATGATCGATGGTGCGCCGTATAGCAAGCTAGGCGCCTCCATGCCGATAGGCTGTGGCTTACCACACAACGAGACCGTTGGAGCGCCGCATAGCAAGAGGCGCGGCCCGCCGCATAGCAAGAGCGGATCCATCGGCGCTTGCCTGCTGTCGACAGGGCGTCGCAGCTAAGTACACGGCCTGTGAGTAGCCCCATTCCTCACTAGGAGTGGGCAGAGGCCGTCTGCTCCGTACTTGCACCAGACGCCGGCTCCGCCGTACTTTCACCGGATGCCCGCCACGCCATTCACATGGGTCGCGCTGTTCTCCTTGTCCTTGGCCCGCTCGATGCCAACGCTCTGGTCGCTAGGCTCGACCGCCTCCTTGGCCCAGGTGTCCACCTAGGCGCAGTAGATGAACATGGTCATCCCATTCTCAAGCTGGTGATCTATGATTAAATAGCCAACTTGGAGCTCGAGATCACGCTCCAGATGTACCGCGAGCGTGTCGACCGCTTGGACGAATGCCTGCATGAGTTCAGGCAGAGCCAAGAGCTACCGTAGGCAAGGGCTGCTGGTCATGGACGCGTTTTATTTTGTTGAGTCATTTCGACGTCGATCGCTATGTATTCACAACAATCATAATATTTCTCTCTTTGTTGCTCTGTTTCAATGTGTGTACTACGTTTTCCGTTCTTATATATTGTTCTGTTTTAATGTGTGTATATATATGCTTTCCATTCTATATATGTGGATGGTAACAGCTAGATACAAATTAGTATACGAAAGAAATAGAAAAATGGAATTCATAATATATATATATATATTAATTGTTCATTAGTTCATCACAGAATATATATAATATCATCACATAATAATACGTGATGGTACTTAACTACAATGTACAATGCATAAAATTGAAAACGAACAATACTAAAACTAATAATCCCTCCATAGGGGGCCAGTATTACGGCAGCCCCTCGCCTACAGCTCCATGGTGCGCGGCATCTTCCCAGCGCATAGGCAGTACTCCCTCTCCTCCGCCTCGCAGCGCTTGACGCATCAATCTACCTCTTGCTGGCAGACGAGCATGAACGATCTTGCCATTTCGCTGGCCACCCATTGGAGCTCCTCGTCGGTGGCATGCTGGACCTTATCAAGCCACCTCCACGCAGCGATGAGGCACCTACCACCTTTGGACTTCCTGGCAAAGTACCTGTCTTCGTACACCTCCTCCGAACGTTGACGTGCCCGCCCCCAATGCTCCGCCGCCTCCTTTTTCTAGGCAGCCTCACGGGCTTCACAGGCCGCCTGGTACCTAGCTTCCTCCTCCGCCATCTCCTTCTTGAATGCCACTTGCCTAGCTTTCTCAGCCGGTGGCATCAACTTCCATAGACAAAGATTGTACTGGCCCCAAAACCACTCCAAATTTGGGGGCTCCAGTGCAATCTTGTCCGGCGGCGTTTAGGGATTCTCCTCGACGCTGCTCTTTGACTGAATGTCCTCGGGGGGATCCTCCTCCTCATTGGTGCGTGGGTAGATCGGTGGCGCCATGGCAGAGATTTGTGTGTGTGAGAGAGAGAGGGGGAGGGGGAGCGAGGAGAGGATGTATATGAGAATGCAGGCGGGAAGACGTGAGCAAGGTACTATTTATTGACGGTCGGAATCTAGTTTGACGGGAACAATACACATGCTGGTCGCTGTAATTTACAAGTACTATAGTTTGAATTGCACACGATTCTCGTAGCAAAAGCCGTGTGTGGATTTAATCGCTGACGGTTTTCAATACAGAACCATTAATAACCCGCGCCACTCACCTTCCAAACCTTGAGGTGCGAAATAGAGTGCCAATCATGTGGGGCCCGGTTGTCTTGCCTGATATTTACTTTTTCTTTACTCATATAAGGCACAAATGCTTATTTTGTATTACCATGGCACTCGATGCTTGTGTCCAAGCCGTGAAACCAATATGTTTGAAAATTCCTTCCAATTTACTACAAATAGAATTAACTCACACACAAGTACACAAATATGATTCTTCAAACTATTATGGTTAGCTGTTGCATGTACATGTAGTTCAAATTTGAATTACCGTCATTAAATGTCTAGAAAATCACTTAAATGTATTAAAAATGTCAAATGACCCCTGAAAATTTCCAAATATTAACATGACAGTTGTATTAGTGCATCACCAGTTCGTCATCAAACATGCATTGTTCCCTCTCGGAACCACGAGCCTTCTAGTGAGTTTACTCCAGTTTGTGAGGGGTGTGTGTCCAAACTTTCGCCAAACAGGCTAGCATCTTGGTGCCATGCCATTACGTGAAGCAAGGCTTCATCTAATTCTGGTCATTTTTGAATTTTTTGGAATTTAAATGACATGGCACTCGATGCTTGTGTCAAAGCCGTGACACGAACATGTTTAAAAATTCCTTCCAATTTACTGCACATGGAATTAACTCGCACACCAATACACAAATATGATTTTTCAAACTGTTATGGTTAGCTGTTGCATGTACATGTAGTTTTAATTTGAATCACCGTCATTAAATGTCTAGAAAATAACTTAAATGTATTAAAAAGGTCAAATGACCCCTGAAAATTTCCAAATATTAACATGACAGTTGTATTAGTGCATCACCAGTTCGTCATCAAACATGCATTGTTCCCTCTCGGAACCACGAGCCTTCTAGTGAGTTTACTCCAGTTTGTGAGGGGTGTGTGTCCAAACTTTCGCCAAACAGGCTAGCATCTTGGTGCCATGCCATTACGTGAAGCAAGGCTTCATCTAATTCTGGTCATTTTTGAATTTTTTGGAATTTAAATGACATGCCACTCGATGCTTGTGTCCAAGCCGTGACACCAACATGTTTAAAAATTCCTTCCAATTTACTGCACATGGAATTAACTCGCACACAAGTACACAAATATGATTTTTCAAACTGTTATGGTTAGCTGTTGCATGTACATGTAGTTTAAATTTGAATTACCGTCATTAAATGTCTTGAAAATCACTTAAATGTATTAAAAAGGTCAAATGACCCCTGAAAATTTCCAAATATTAACATGACAGTTGTATTAGTGCATGTTAACGGTAGAAAAAGTTTGAAGGCCATAAGAGGAAGCTATCGCCGGTTCGTCATCAAACATGCATTGTTCCCTCTCAGAACCACGAGCCTCCTAGTGAGTTTGCTCCGATTTGTGAGGGGTGTGTGTCCAAACTTTCGCCAAACAGGCATATTTTGTTACCGCAACATCTTGGTGCCATGCCATTACGTCAAGCATGCTTTCATGTACTTCTGATCATTTTTGAATTTTTTGGAATTTAAATGTCATGGCACTCGATGCTTGTGTCCAAGCCGTGACACCAATATGTTTGAAAATTCCTTCCAATTTACTGTACATGGAATTAACTCGCACACAAGTACACAAATATGATTTTCCAAAACATTATGGCTAGCTGTTGCATGTACATGTAGTTCAAATTTGAATTACGGTCATTAAATAGCAAGAAAATCACTTAAATGGCTTAAAAAGGCCAAATGAACCCTTATAATTTCCAAATTTTAACATGACAGTTGTATTAGTGCATCGCCAGTTCGTCATCAAACATGCATTGTTCCCTCTCGGAACCACGAGCCTTCTAGTGAGTTTACTCCGGTTTGTGAGGGGTGTGTGTCCAAACTTTCGCCAAACAGGCTAGCATCTTGGTGCCATGCCATTACGTCAAGCAAGGTTTCATCTAATTCTGGTCATTTTTGAATTTTTTGGAATTTAAATGACATGGCACTCGATGCTTGTGTCCAAGCCGTGACACCAACATGTTTAAAAATTCCTTCCAATTTACTGCACATGGAATTAACTCGCACACAAGTACACAAATATGATTTGTCAAAATGTTATGGTTAGCTGTTGCATGTACATATATTTTAAATTTGAATTACGGTCATTAAATGACTAGAAAATCACTTAAATGTCTTTAAAAAGTCAAACGACCCCTGAAAATTTCCAAATTTTAACATGACAGTTGTATTAGTGCAAGTTAACGGTAGAAAAAGTTTGAAGGTCATAAGAGGAAGCTATCACCGGTTCGTCATCAAACATGCATTGTTCCCTCTCGGAACAACCACTACTAAAGGATGCTGCTAACGCGACTCTACAATCAGAGGCCCTTCGACAAAAATGTGTGCGATGAATTAATCACAAACGGTGATATACTAAAACCGTCGAAAATGATACGAAATGTTTGCGATCGTGGAGACATCAAACACGACCTAGATTATAGTTGCATGTGTGATGTATGGCATATGGTTGATCCGTACGAACTGTTTGTGATGATCCAGAACAACAGAAACTGGTAGCCAGATCAAGGTGTGTGCTATATACGGCATACAATTCGCTCCGATGAACCGTTTACGATGATCGAGATGAACACAATTGATCCAGTGTAACAAGATGTGTGTGATACTCGACAAACAGGTCGGTAGTCAGAATTGTGTGCGATCATTATAGACAGCACATATGTTTTTTTTTGTGAATTGTGTGCTCTACAGGGCACATAATTCAAAAAACCAACCTATGGGCGATAATGTAAAAGATCTCTGTCGAATACGTATTGCTAACCGTCTGCGATGAGATTGACAGAGGAAACAGAGATATCGAATTAATATGAGCGAACAGAAACAGAGATATATACAGTCTTCTTAATTTAGTCCTTCTTCTTCTTGTTGTTGTTGGATGGCCCCGTTATAACCCACAAGTATAGGGCATCGTTTGTAGCCTTTTTGGATAAATAAGAGTATCGAACCCAACGAGGAGCTAAGGGCAGAACAAATATTCCCTCAAGTTCTATCGACCACCGATACAAATCTACGACACATAACGTTTGCTTTACCTAAAACAAGTATGAAACTATTTTGCAAGAATAAAACTATGAGTACTTTGCGAGAATAAAACTATGAATAAATTGCAAGGTGATGAAAGTCGATAGCTTTTGTCAAACAAGAAAGTCATTTGTCCCTAGGGAACCGATAACTAGACCGGTAATCATTCTTGTAATTTTATATGAGGGTGGCATGAGCTAACATACTTTCTCTACTTGGATCATATGCACTTATGATTGGAACTCTAGCAAGCATCCACAACTACTAAAGATCATTAAGGTCGTGGAACCCAACCATAGCATTAAGTATCATGTCCTCTTTACTCCCATACGCAATAGCCCACTTACTCGGGTCTATGTATTCTGTCACTCACGCCACCCACCATAAGCAAACCATGAACGTATTGCAACACCCTACAGCGGGGACCCCTCCATTTGCGCGACACGGAGGGCACCGTTGGATAGCACCATAAATAAAATATACAATCATACCAACCAAGATCACGATTAGCCCACAGGACAAAACGAATCTACTCAAACATCATAGGATAACCACATATCATTGGGAAATAATATATAGTGTTGAGCACCATGTTTAAGTAGAGATTATAGCTGGGAGAAGAGGTGTTACACCGCTGCATAGAGGGGGAGAAAGTTGGTGTTGACGGTAGCAAGATTGTTTATGTAGATCGCCGTCACAATCCTTGCCCCGGCGGCACTCCGGTGCCACCGGGAGAGAGGGGGAGAGAGCGCCCCTCCTTCTTCTTCTTCCTTGGCCTCCCCCATAGATTTGAGGAGAGTTCCCCCTCTGGTCCATGGCCTCCATGGTGGCGGAGGGGCGGGAGCCCCTCTGAGATTGGATCTCCCTCTCTTTTCTCTTCTGTTTCGCGTTCCCGTTTTCTGGCCAAAAACCGTTTCTTATATTCCCGGAGATCCGTAACTCCGATTGCGCTGAGATTTTAACACAATTTTTTTTCGGATATAAGCTTCCTTGCGCCCGAAGTATAGCTCCAACCGATGTACGAGGAGTGCACAACCCACCGCCACGCGCATAGGGTGCCTGGCGCGCCCAGGTGTCTTGTGGTGTATGTGGGCCCCTGTTTGCGTTGATTTCACCTCCCAAAAATCAAAAATATTCCAAAACAATTCTCCGTAAAATCATATTGCGTTTGGACTTCGTTTGATATGGATATTCTGCGAAGCAAAAAACATGCAAAAAACAGGAACTGGCACTGGGCACTGGATCAATAGGTTAGTCCAATAAATCATATAAAATGTTGCCAAAAGTATGTGAAAGTTGTATAATATTGGCATGAAACAATAAAAAATTATAGATATGACGGAGATGTATCAGCATCCCCAAGCTTAATTCCTGCTCGTCCTTGAGTAGGTAAATCATAAAAAAAAAGAATAATTTTTTATGTGGAATGCTACCTAGGATAATCTTGATCATATATCTAATCATGGCATGAATATTAAGACATAAGTGATTCAAAGCAATAGTCTATAATTTGACATAAAGACATCAATACTCAGGCATCCCAACAAACAATGTCTTTCAAAATATGAACGCTAAAGAAAGCTATCCCTACAAAATCATATAGTCTTGTCATGCTCTGTCTTCTCAACACAAAGTATTTACCATGCACAACCTCGATGACAAGCCGAGCAATTGGTTCATACTTTTTAACGCGCTTCAGCTTTTTCAACCCTCACGCAATACATGAGCGCAATCCATGGATATAGCACTATGGGTGGAATAGAGTACGATGATAGGGGTAAATATTGAGAAGACAAAAAATAAAGAAAGTCTTACATCGACGCGGCTAACCAACGGGCTATGGAGATGCCCATCAATTGATATCAATGCGAGGAGTAGGGATTGCCATGCAACGAATGCACTAAGAGCTATAAGTGTATGAAAGCTCAATATAAAAACTAAGTGGGTGTGCATCTAACTCTATAATGAAAAATTCCCACTAGTATATGAAAGTGACAATACAGGAGACTCTCTATATGAAAAACATGGTGCTACTTTGAAGCACAAGTGTGGTAAAAGATAGTAACAATGCCCCTTCTCTTTTTTTTTCTTTTTTTCTTTTTTTTCTTTTTTTTTCTCTCATTGTCCGGAGTCTCATCCTGACTTGTGGGGGAATCATAGTCTTCATCATCCTTTCCTCACTGGGTCATGCTCTAATAATGAATAATGATGATCATCACACTTCTATTTACTTATAACTCAAAAGAAATAAAAATTACAACTTGATACCTAGAACAAAGTATGACTCTATATGAATGCCTCTGGCAGTGTACCAGGATCTGCAATGATCTAGCATAACAACGATATCCAAAAACGGACAAGCCATGGAAATATCATGCTAGCTATCTTACGATCATGCAAAGCAATATGAAAATGAATGCTCAAGTCATCAAAATGGAGGCGGTGGAAGTTGCATGGCAATGTATCTCGGAATGGCTATGGAAGGGCCATAATAGGTAGGTATGGTGGCTGTTTTGAGGAAGATATAATAAGACTTTTGTGTGATAGAGTGTATCATATCACGGGGTTTGGATGCACCGGCGAAGTTTGCATCGACTCTTGAGGTGAGAAAGGGCAATGCATGGTACCGTAGAGGCTAGCAAATTGCAGAAAGGTAAGAGTGCGTATATTCCATGGACTCACATTAGTGATAAAGAACTCATATACTTATTGCATAACTTTATTATGCATGCCCCTAGGGGGATAGATTGGTAGGAAAAGACCACCGCTCGTCCCCGACCGCCACTCATAAGGAAGACAATCAATAATAAATCATGCTCCAACTTCATAGCATAATGAGAGACTATACGTGCATGCTTCGGGAATCACAAACCTTAACACCAATATTCGTACTAACCACAACCGTCTACTACTACCCCTCGCATATTATAATGTCTATATCGCAAAACTATTGCAAGGAATCAAACATATCATATTCACTGATCCATAAGTTTTATGTAGGATTTTATGACTAACCATGCAATTGACCAATTCATGTTGACTCTCTAAATAGATATCAGTGAAGCATGAGAGTTTAATTCTTTCTATAACAGACCATGATCTAATAAATATAAGTGAAGCAAAAGAGCATTCTATAAACAACGGTTTTCTAAGTGAAGGGAAACATGCAATCCAAACTTCAAATGATATAAGTGAAGCACATGAAGCATTCTACAAAGCCATACTCAAAAGATATAAGTGAAGTGCAATGAGCATTCTATAAATCAACCATGGACTATCTCATACCAGCATGGTGCCTAAAATAAAAATGCAAGCTAAACACAAAAGACGCTCCAAGATTTACACATATCACGTGAACGAAACGAAGACGAAAACATACCGATACTTGTTGCAGAAGGATGGGATGCCTTCTGGGGCATCCCCAAGGTTAGATGCTTGAGTCTCCTTGAATATTTACTTGGGGTGCCTTGGGCATCCCCAAGATTGAACTCTTGCCTCTCCTCCTTCTTCTCATATCGAGACCACCTCGATCTTTTATCACTTCATCCACACAAACTCAACCGAAACCTTGTGAGATCCGTTAGTATAATAATGCAAATCACTACTTTAAGTACTATTGCAAACCAATTCATATTTTGTTTTTGCATTGTAGCTACTATATTATAACTTCTCCATGGCTTATACCACCGATAGATTCGATAGTTTCATCAAAACAAGCAAAACAAAGCATCAAAAACAGAATCTGTCTTAAAGAGGACAGTCTGTAGTAATCTGAACATTCACCATACTTCTGTAACTCTAAAAATTCCGAAACATTAGGAAAATATAAATATTTTGTATAGCAATACTGTGCAAAATTTTTCATAAGCTTTTGACATTCCAGTAAAGAAATGTAAAATAACGCACTACAGCTAATGTTTCTGTTTTTGCACCGCACATACCAACAAGCAATCTAATCATCCTAAAGGCAAATCTTGGCACATTATTTTTATAATACGATGGATTTGTACAAGGGGATAATTATTTTTGTGAGAAACTTCCATGAAAATTTTACATTGTTTCCATGAGCATGAACACAAGTGTTCAAGGTCGACCCTCACTTCTCCAATGCATCACCTTTCAATCGCTTCTCTTTTTGAAAAAGTTTTAGGGTTCCCCTCTATTTTTTTAAAACTTTATAAAAGCACACAACAGAATAAAATGACTCATTAAAACTTCTGGGTTGTCTCCCTAGCAGCGCTTTCATTAAAGCCATTAAGCTATGCATAAAGTGCTCAAGTCCTGAATCCACCCGGATCCCAAGGTATATCAATGCCAATTTTAATTAACAATGATTTGGCATTTAGTAGTTAGCACAAAGCAACATATATCATGCAATGACGAAGTCTAACTCTCTTCCTATGCATCGGCATGTCATACAAAAACAATTCATGCACATCAAGTAAAGGCCAATACATAGCATAAGCAGTTTCTTGCAAGTTTATCGTGTTGGAAACTTAGAGAGGCGGAGATGTAGTTCCTCTCTCATAATAATTGCAAGTAGGAGCAGCAAGCACATGCATATTATATTCAACAAAATCATCATGTGCAACGGTAAAAGGCAACCCATCAATATAATCCTTAATAAAAGCAAACTTCTCTGATATAGTGTAGTTGGGAGAATTCGAAAAGATAATAGGACTATCATGTGTGGGTGCAATAGCAACAATTTCATTCTTAACATAATGAACTATAGCAAGTTCATCTCCATAAGCATAATTCAAATTGGCATCAAGGCCATAAGCATAGCAAGCATCAAATTCATCAAAAGGGATATTTCAAAAGAATCAACGGGATCATAGCAATTATCACAGCTGTAACACCCCTGTGTATTAGCCACTGTGATCAACTGCTAATATTGCCAAGTCATATCATTTGCAGAGACTAATCATAGTGGTTAACCAAAATAATTCAAACTCCATTCTGAAAATCAACTCAAATTCCAAAAGTGCAAAATTAAATTTGCTCAAACACCTTTGGAAATTTTTTCACTAATTAGCAAATATTCCACAAGCATTCATAAAAATATCACCAGTAGCACTTGGATTAACTGAGTGACTCAAACAAATTGAAGCAGCACCAAAACAGCAATATTAAATCCATTTAAAATCATATTAAATTCAAATGAAATCCAAATCTGTTCAAACAAGTTTTCGGTGATGGGTAATATTGCATTACATTATTTGGACCAAGTTCCATATTTTACAAAAGGGCTAAACTGGGCTAACTATTTCAAAACAGAAAACAAATAAAAGAAAAACGCAAAACAGAAACAGAAACAGAAAAATAAGACGAGGCACTGTGCACTGGGCCTTAGTGCACAGTGCCCTGACAGCCGGCCCGTCTGGCCCAACTCCGTCTCTCTCCCTCGCGTGTCGCCCACCCCATGGCCGGGCGCGCGACACACCGGCGCCACCAACGGAACAGGGACGAGGAGGGGATAAGGGCGAGCCGTTCCCTCTCCCCCCGGTCCTCCCCGTCACTTCTCCCCTCTCCCATCGCTTGCTCCGTTCTTCTTCCTCCTCAGATCCATTGAAGCAGAGCGCAATCGCCGCCGCTACTCCGTCGTCCCCGCGGCCACCGGCGGCCCCGTGCCAGCTGAACGTGTCGAGGAGCTCCGCCGTCATCTTCCTCAACCTCTGGTGCCTCTGGATGGCGCTGGGCAGCTCCACGACGAGCAGATCGAGCTGCCTCCTTTGCTGCTGCCGCCGTCAATCCTCCTCTTCTTCGGCGACGCCTCTGCGCTACTAAACCCCCAAGGGCCACCATGAGCCGCACTGTAAGCCGCCGTGTTGAGCCCATCTCTTCCTCTCCTTCCCCGCACTCGTAGCCATCGTTTTTCTTCATAGCCGAACCGCCGCCACCCGAGCTCGTCGCCGGCGTGGCTCCAGCAACCTAACGGTCGAGCGAGCATGCCCGTGAGTTTCCCCGTGACGCGTAGATCCTCGCTATCAAGTTCTTTGGCTTTTGCGAGAGCCCCAGCCCCGAATCCGGTCACGGCCGAGCTCCGGTCGCCGTAGTAGTGGTCGCCGCTGTCGTTTCCAGCCACCTCTGGTCCGGAGACCACCTGCGTTGGATGCGGCATAACGCGCTCGTTCGAACGGAAGCAACCGCACACCGAAAGCCTCACCATAGCGGAATTCCGACGAGTCCCGAGCCGCGCCGCCGCGAAAACAAGCTCGCCGGCGTCTAAACGCCGGCCGGCCGACGTGGCACACCCGAGGCCACCCCTGGGTCACTGCCAGTGGGCCCCTGGCCCCAGTTGACCACGCTGACCATGGTCAACGTGCTGACTGGGCGCGGCCAGCCTCTGACATGTGGGCCCCGCTAGTAATTAGTTTAAATAAAACATTTTTATAATTAAAATCAATTAGATAAACTAAATGTCTCACTGACATATGGGGCCCACACCCCTAATTAACCCTGGTAATTAGTTTAATTCACTGTTAGCCTAACAAAGGCTGACATGTGGGTCCCACTGGACCCACATGTCAGGTTTGACCAGGTCAGCGTCACTGTTGACCTGCTGATGTCAGCAACACATCATGCTGATGTCATAATTCAATTCTGTTAAGAAAATTAATTCCAGAAAATCAATTAATCTTTGAAAATTAATAACTTTTAAACCATAGCTTAGATCGAAAAACTTAAAACATGAAAGTTGCTCAGAACGACGAGACGAATCTGATCGTGTCGTCTGTTTCGATGCCGACACCCCCTACGTAGAAGAACTCATAACTCCGAGCCCGATTACGGTAGATGAATAGTGCACACACACCGATTAATAAATCCTCGGTTATTCCTAAAAATAACTAAAATGACTTAGATGCATATTTAGGCAAACCTGCACTGCATACTAGGCATAGCATGCCCATGTTGCATCTGTTTGCATTATATTTACATGTTTCCTCCACCTCTTCTCTTTCGGTAGACCCCGACGTTGCCGTAGCTCCTGAGGCAGACGCCGCTCCGGAGTACGACTACGTCCCCGACGACCCTACCCTTGCCATCGAGCAGACAGTCAAGCACCCCCATTTTGAGCATTCCGATATCGCCCACTCTCTTCTCTCTTATGCTTGCATTAGAAGTTACTGCTGCTACTGTTGTCCTATATCTGCTACATAGCCTGCTTTATTGTAGCCTACTTTTGATACCTGCCTGTTCTCCTAAACTGTTTAGTATAGGATGGGTAGAGCCTTATCAGAGAATCACTTGTCCCGACTGCCCCGCTGGACTCTCAGAAGACCCGAGCAACAGGATCGAAGATTAGAACCTGGCACCGCACGTCACTTCCCCTAAGATGCTCGACTCTGCTGGGTTACTATCGAGTGCCGAGGGTGATACCTCGTCAGCACTTCTGATGATAACCTTGTAGGTTAGTTATTCGGTCGGGGTAAGCGAGGGTGATTCCTCCTACACCACCCCCGATAACAACATCATCGTGCAACTACTCAAGTGTGGACCTCGAGGGTGATTCCTCAATCGTTCACCTTGACGATAGCATCGAGCGGGAATTCCAACGAGGGTGATTCCTCAGGGTTCCCCCTTGGTGTCAGACACACGGATACTTGGTTACTATGACTGAACACTGAACCATGATAACATGTCACTAAAGACGGGTCGGCCCTGAGGGGTACCCGCGCGAGCATGAATGCGAAGTGATGTGGAGTCGGGTTGACCTGAGAGGTACCCGCGAGATAACTACGAGGCGTGGCCGGGCATTCTTAGCCCTTGCCGCAAGTCCTCGAGACGGGGCGACGGGGTCACATCGATCATGAGTCTCTGCTCGTTATCGCACGCTTTTAATCCACTAATAGTTTGGATATTTGATCCGAGGGGCCACTGGCCTGATAGCACTAACCATCACGTGGGCATAGTATGGGCGTTCTGCGTCGTATACATCAGCCGAAGCTCTATTGACGTCAGCGAGGAGCGGCCCGTTTTGGATTGGACTGGGAACGCAACTGCGCTTGTATAAGGGGTTGGTAGGTCTGCTTCCGAAACGTCCTCGCAACATGCTGGGTTCCCAGGGCGAAGGCCCAAGACCCCTGGGGGCATAGGTTAGTCCGGCGTGCTGACCTCTCTTTAGAGCCCAGGTCGGGTTGCAGCGTGTTGCTTAGCCGAGGCCAGGCATGACCCAGAAAAGTGTGTCCGGCCGGAGTTATGCGAGCGTGGTGGGTAAGTTGGTGCACCCCTGCAGGGAAGAAATTTCTATCGATAGCCTGTCCTACGGTAACGGACACTCGGAGTTGTATCCCGATCGGTACAACTAGAACCTGACTTGAGATGAGAACTGGATAGTACGGCTCTGGGATTGCTTTCTCGCAGGGAGTCGAGGAAGAATCTCTGGCCGAGGTTGATGCTACTACTAATTTACATTATGTTATTCTGCTCTCTTCTAATGCTGCAAGACTGTTGAAGATGCTGAAGATGCTAGTCTTCAATAGGACTAGGCCTTCCCCCTCTATTCTAGCATTTCTGCAACCCAGTCCACATATACAGCCCTCCTTTGAAAATGTTGCATATGTAGTGTAGATCCGTGCTTGCTGAGCACTTCGGATGAGTACTCATGTTTGCTTTATTTTCCTTTTTCCCCCTTTATCCCTTTGTCGCATCCAGACGACGGAGCCCCGGAGCCAGTTGTCCCCGTCGACGACCACTACTACTACCAGCCCGGAGAGTACTACTACTACGAGGAGCCGACTGACGACCAGGAGTAGGATTCGGAGGGTCCAGGGCAGGAGGCCCACGCCTTTTCGATCATAGTATTTTATTTTTCCCCGCCTCTGTGAAGGCTTATCTCTCTTTCTGTAATATATCTGTACCCAGATATCTAATGCTTCCGCTGACACTTGTGTGCCATCGAGCTATGTATTCGAGCCCTCGAGGCCCTGGCTTGTAATATAAAGCTTGCATGGCTTTATTTATGTTCTAGAGTTGTGTTGTGATATCTTCAAGTGAGTCCTTAGGCTTGATCGTGTGCATTTGCGTGTATGGTTAGTGCAAGATTAAGCCGGGGTCGTCAAAGGTTGGTATCAGAGCCGACTGCCTCTAGGAATCCCCTATCCAATTCCTTGGCCGAAGTTGAGTCCAGTGGTCAAAATCTGTTTTACTAACTTGGCTGTGTGGCTTACGGGCCCACGTCGCCAATTGGGTGGTATTAGGATATTTTATTCCTCGTCTTTACTCTGGGACTCTGATCTCTCTTCTATTCGGGTTTAATAAAATTTACAAACATCGACACTTAGGATCCCGATAATTCTATCCACCCGGAGAGCTGGATTCAGTGCGATTTCCCTGACTTTGATCTGATTAGTCTGGTAATCATTTCCTTTCCATTGTTTTGTTTAATCTTTCCACTCGAGATCTGTTATGTTTCTCGTCGTCGAATGACAATCCTGAATCTTCTCTGTTTTAGATGGACCGTCTGTTTCCACCTCGTCCTACGACGCAGCTTGTGCTTCGCACCTGTGCTCGAGACGTCCTTGGGTTTCCAGCTGTTCTGATCGCCCTCTTGATCAGGCTGGGATACCGCTGGTGCCCCGAGTACAAGGTCTACGAGGTTTATCATGAGTTCAACCAGGAGCAGTACTATGCTAATGTTCGCATCTACGATCAGCAGGATGACTCAGACACTGAGCTACACCGTTTTCACGGTATCGTCGTGGCTATTGAGATGAAAGTCCATGATGTCGCCTACTCTGCTGTCGCACGTCTTCGAGGACAGTTCAGTGCTGACTTGGATGCCTCCGAGTATCGTTATATTCCGTAAGCCCCTGCTGGAGATGCTACTGGATTCTACACCGTTGTCTGTGCCCCTTACGAGCCTCGTCGCTACGATCAGCGAGTTCTGATTCACTGTAGGCTCTGGATCGCACTGTTCGCGCTCTTGCCGTCGAGTTGTTTGCCACTCGAGCACGACTCTACCAGGCTATGACGCAGTTGCTACCAGCTGTTCGTGCAGGGATACATCCGGAGCATATTCTTTACCCGAGCAGGACCGAGATGCCATCAGGGATCGATTGGCCTACTGTGGGAGGTCACACGCCTGCACGTGGACCTCTTCTTACAGCTCGAGACCGGGTTCTGCATCAGAGTGCACATGGAGCACAGGATCCTTCTGCGACGAACGTCCGTCGTCCGCACTTGTAGCTACCCTTTTTCAGTGGTTTTCTCCGACGTTGATGTAGCATTTGCTATGTCTCGTTGTGTACTTCCTTACCGCGTGCCTGCGCGCCGCCTAGCATGTCTAGCTTTTGTATTTGCACCGTTATGCTGCCCAAATGTAACCGACTATGTATGGTTCTATATGACTTAATGACTACTATTAAGCATCTACTGTACTATTTAAATTCCGTCGTGTTACATCATGCATGTTGGTAAACACTTGCATTGGCTTCTGCTAAACTACCCCTATTGATTAAGCAGGATGGCTGACAACAATCCACCACCGCCACCGCCACCTGACTATATGGCTGCGATGATGCAACAGTTCGAACTCAACCGCCAATTCATGACGGGGATTGTGCAGCAATTCCCCCATCCCAATGCCGACCAGCCGCTACCTTCCATCACCTTGCCAGAATTTATGCGGCTCAACCCGTCGTTCTTCCGCAACACCGTTAACCCGCTGGATGCCGATGACTGGCTGCGTGACATCTCCTATGAGATGGAGTCTGCTGGTATCACCCCGGTCAACTATGTCACCTTTGCAACATACCTTCTGAAGGGTCCCGCATCACAATGGTGGGCCACTCACCAACAGACCCTACCACCTGGTACCATCGTCACTCTCGCAGAATTCAAGATTGCTTTCCGTGCCCGCTATATTCCTCAAGCTGTCATAGCCCGGAAGAAGGCCGAGTTTCCTAGTCTCGTTCAGGGCAACAAATCTATGGAAGTTTATCAGCGCGAGTTTCTTGATTTGTCTCGCTACGCTGAAGAGGACGTTCCCACTGATGACCGAAGGCAGGAGAAATTCCGTGAAGGGCTGCATCATGATATTCAGTTAGCTCTGCTTGTCCAATACTATCCTGATTTCGCCACCTTGGTGAATAAGGCTATTATGGTTGAAACTGGTCTGAAGAAACATAAAGAAGCAACCAGACGCACCCGTGAGGCGGGCTCTTCTTCGGGCTCGTCTTCCCAGAAGCGCCGCATCTGGATACCTCAGAGCATGTACCGTCCAGCAGCACCAGTGCACAAGCCTTCCTATGCTGCACCACGTGTGCCTCCTCCACCACTGAGGCAGCCTCTGCAAGCTCCAGCACCTCGAGCTCCAGCACCACGTCCTGACAATGGACTCTACTTCAAATGTGGCCAGCCGGGTCACCGTGCCAGAGACTGCTCACAGAGTCAGAATCAGCTAGCTCTTCCTTCTGCCGGCCGTGGTAATGGCCGTGGAAATTCCCAGCCTCGCTACACAATGCCAGACCTTCTTATGGTTGTGGTCAGAACTACCACGTCAACATGGCTGAAGCTCAAGATCAACCTGAAATCGTGATGGGTACACTTCTTGTTAATTCCGTACCTGCATCTGTTTTATTTGATTCAGGAGCATCGCATTCATTCATGTCGGAAGACTTTGCATTCATGCATGGCGTTAGGTGTGACAACGTACATCATCCGTTAGGGGTTGACACTCCCGCGGGTAGATGCCGAGCCTCCATGTTCAGCCCCGAAGTCACTGTTGAAATTGAGGGGTTCAAATTTCAGGCACTCCCAATTATCCTGAGTTCTTCCAACATCGATCTTATCTTGGGAATGGATTGGTTTAAGGCTCATTGTGCCTCAATCAATTGCGCCACTAAAGTTGTTCACCTCTTACATCCATCGAATGAGATAGTGAATTATCAAGCTCACCTCACCAAGAACGCTGAGGCTCGGATCTATGCCTTGAACGCGTTGAACGCATCTCCGCTTGAGGGGATCGAGAACATCCCAGTTGTCTATGACTTCCCGGATGTTTTTCCAGAAGAACTTCCAGGAATACCCCTTGCTAGAGCTGTCGAGTTCGTCATCGACTTGAAGCCTGGCACCACTCCTATTGCCAAGCGTCCCTACAAGATGCCTCCGCACCATCTTATCGAGCTTAAGGAAGAAATTGATAAATCCTTAAGGAAGGGCTTCATCCGTCCTAGTTCCTCTGCCTGGGGAGCACCGTCTCTCTTTGTCAAGAAGAAAGATGGTACGAATAGGTTGGTCCAAGATTACCGTCCTATCAACCAGGCAACCATTCAGAATAAATATCCGCTTCCCTGGATCAATGACTTATATGATCAACTTGCTGGATCTTCGGTGTTCTCTAAACTCGATTTGAGGTTGGGTTATCACCAGATCCATGTCCGCGAAGAGGATATTCTGAAGACCGCTTTTGTTACCCGTTATGGCTCCTATGAATACACCGTCATGTCATTTGGCCTCACGAATACTCCAGCTACATTCTCCCGTCTGATGAATTACATATTCATGGACTACCTCGACAAGTTCGTCGTGGTATATTTGGATGATATCCTAGTATATTCGAAGAATAAGGAAGAACATGCCGAGCATCTTCGCCTTGTTCTGGAGAGGCTTCGAGAGCACAAGTTATATGCCAAGTACTCCAAATGTGAATTCTGGCTTTCCGAAGTGACCTACCTTGGACATGTGATTTCCAAGGACGGTATTGCCATTAACCCGGAGCGTGTTCAGGCTATCCTTGACTGGACTCCTCCGAAGAATGCCAAGCAAGTCCGAAGCTTCCTCGGTCTAGCCAGTTATTGCCGCCGATTCGTCGAGAACTTCTCCAAGATCGCCAAGCCCCTGACTAATCTGCTCCACAAAGGCGTTAAGTTTGAGTGGACAGACAAATGTCAGGAAAGTTTCTAGACCCTCAAGGACAAGCTTACTTCTGCTCCAGTGCTTGCTCCTCCTGATTCTCGC
Source organism: Thinopyrum elongatum (assembly GCA_011799875.1). Taxonomy (NCBI): domain Eukaryota; kingdom Viridiplantae; phylum Streptophyta; class Magnoliopsida; order Poales; family Poaceae; genus Thinopyrum; species Thinopyrum elongatum. The sequence goes on along the minus strand of CM022303.1, from coordinate 85,615,928 downwards.
AAGGACTTTGTCATATATTGCGACGCCTCTCGTCAGGGATTAGGCTGTGTCCTAATGCAAGAACAAAGAGTGATTGCATATGCTTCACGCCAATTTTTTCCGCATGAAGAGAATTATCCAGTGCTTGATCTTGAACTTGCTGCAGTGATCTATGCATTAAAGTTATGGCGACATTATCTTCTTGGTAATCGGTGTGAGATATATACCGATCATCAGAGCCTGAAATACTTGTTCACTCAACCGGATCTTAATCTCCGTCAGCAACAATGGTTAGAAACAATTACGGACTATGACTGCGGTATTTCTTATACCCCGGGCAAGGCTAACGTGATGGCTGATGCCCTGAGCCGCAAGTCATATTGCAACAACCTTATGGTTAGGCGAGCTCAACCTCGTCTTTATGCAGAACTGACTCAGCTGAATCTGCGAATTGTTCCCCAAGGTTCTCTTAATAACCTTGTGGTACAGCCGGACCTTCAAAAGCTTGTTAAGGAAGCGCAAGCCAAAGATGCTGAAATTGACTTGATGAAGAAAGAGCTTCACCTTGATAAGTATCGGGATTTCTCGATTGCTAAAGATGGAACATTATATTTCAGAGACATCATTGTAGTACCTCGCTTCGAGCTTATGACCGACAAGGTCATGAAGGAGGCTCATGATACACCGCTGTCTATCCATCCGGGTAGCACCAAAATGTATCGCGATCTCCGACAGAGGTACTGGTGGTCTAGAATGAAGCAGGACATTGCTCCATACGTTGCTGAATGTGACGTATGTCGTCGCGTGAAAGCAGAACATCAAAAGCCTGCTGGAATTCTTCAACCACTCCCTATTCCTCTTTGGAAATGGGATAAAGTGCAGATGGATTTCATAACTGGTCTTGCTAAGTCTCAGAAAGGTCACGATGCTATTCTTGTTGTCCTCGACCAACTTTCCAAGGTTGCTCATTTTCTACCTGTCAAGGAGACTATCATTGCTAGCCAGCTAGCAGAACTGTATATCTCCAGAATCGTTTCGCTCCACGGTATTCTGAAGGAGATCAGTTTGGATCGTGGCGGTCTTTTCACGTCCAAGTTCTGGGAAAGTTTTCAAGAAGCTATGGGAACTCACATTACATGGAGTTCAGCTTATCATCCCCAATCCCTAGGCCAAGTTGAGCGAGTTAACAGAGTACTTGAAGATATGCTTCGGGCTTGTGTTATATCATTCGGTAAGAAGTGGGAGGAATCTCTCCCGTATGCCGAGTTCTCTTATAACAACAGTTATCAAGCCAGCTTGAAAATGGCCCCCTTCAAAGTGCTTTATGGACGTAAATGTCGAACCCCTCTGAACTGGTCAGAAACTGGCGAACGACCACTCGTTGGACCGGACATTATTCAACACGCTGAAGAATAAGTCAGAATTGTCCGAGAAAATCTCAAAGCAGCTCAGGACCGCCAGAAGAGCAACTATGATCGCAAGCGATGGGGTCTGACTTATCAACCTGGTGATCACGCTTATCTTCGTGTCACTCCTATGAAAGGCACCCGTAGTTTCGGAATCAAGGGCAAGCTAGCTCCTCGCTATATTGGTCCCTTTCGCATTGTTGCCAGACGTGGACAGGTGGCTTATAAATTGGAGTTGCCGCCACAATTCTCTCATACTCATGATGTCTTCCACGTGTCGCAACTTCGCAAATGCTTCAAGGAATCTCCGCACCGCGCAGTGGATCACGAGATGCTTCAGTTGCAAGATGACTTATCTTATAAGGAGCATCCGATCCGCATCCTTGATGAAGCTGAACGTTGAACTCGTCAGAAGACAACAAATTTCCTGAAAGTGCAGTGGTCGAATCACACTGAAGATGAAGCCACTTGGGAACGCAAGGATCATCTTCGGGAAGAATATCCCGACCTCTTTCATTCCACCTCCTAAATTCTCGGGACGAGAATTTCTTTTAGAGGAGGAGAACTTGTAACACCCCTGTGTAATAGCCACTGTGATCAACTGCTAATATTGCCAAGTCATATCATTTGCAGATACTAATCATAGTGGTTAACCAAAATAATTCAAACTCCATTCTGAAAATCAACTCAAATTCCAAAAGTGCAAAATTAAATTTGCTCAAACAACATTGGAAAAATGTTCACTAATTAGCAAATATTCCATAAGCATTCATAAAAATATCACCAGTAGCACTTGGATTAACTGAGTGACTCAAACAAATTGAAACAGCACCAAAACAGCAATATTAAGTCCATTTAAAATCATATTAAATTCATATGAAATCCAAATCTGTTCAAACAAGTTTTCGGTGATGGGTAATATTGCATTACATTATTTGGACCAAGTTCCATATTTTACAAAAGTGCTAAACTGGGCTAACTATTTCAAAACAGAAAACAAAAAAAGAAAAATGCAAAACAGAAATAGAAATAGAAAAATAAGACGAGGCACTGTGCACTGGGCCTCAGTGCACAGTGCCCCGATAGCCGGCCCGTCTGGCCCAACTCCGTCTCTCTCCCTCGCGTGTCGCCCTCCCCATGGCCGGGCGCGCGCGCACCGGTGGGCGCGCGACACGCCAGCGCCACCGATGGAACACGGACGAGGAGGGGATAAGGGTGAGCCGTTCCCTCTCCCCCCGGCCATCCCCGTCACTTCTCCCCTCTCCCATCGCTCGCTCCGTTCTTCTTCCTCCTCAGATCCATCGAAGCAGAGCGCAATCGCCGCCGCTACTCCGTCGTCCCCGCGGCCACCGGCGGCCCCGTGCCAGCTGAACGTGTCAAAGAGCTCCACCGTCATCTTCCTCAACCTCTGGTGCCTCTGGACGGCGCTGGGGAGCTCCACGACGAGCAGATCGAGCTGCCCCCTTTGCTGCTGCCGCCGTCAATCCTCCTCGTCTCCGGCGACGCCTCTGCGCTACTAAAACCCAAGGGCCACCGTGAGCCGCACTGTAAGCCGCCGCGTTGAGCCCATCTCTTCCTCTCCTTCCCCGCACTCGTAGCCATCGTTTTTCTTCATAGCCGAACCGCCGCCGCCCGAGCTCGTCGCCGGCGTGGCTCCAGCGACCTAACGGTCGAGCGAGCATGCCCGTAAGTTTCCCCGTGACACGTAGATCCACGCTATCAAGTTCTTTGGCTATTGCGAGAGCCCCAGCCCCGAATCCGGTCACGGCCGAGCTTCGGTTGCCGCAGGAGTGGTCGCTGCCGTCGTTTCCAGCCACCTCCGGCCCGGAGACCACCTGCGTTGGATGCGGCATAACGCGCTCGTTCGAACGCAAGCAACCGCACACCGAACGCCTCACCATAGCGGAATTCCGGCGAGTCCCGAGCCGCGCCGCCGCGAAAACAAGCTCGCCAGCGTCTAAACGCCGGCTGGCCGACGTGGCACACCCGGGGCCACCCCTGGGTCACTGCCAGTGGTCCCCTGGCCCCATTTGACCACGCTGACCATGGTCAACGTGCTGACTGGGCGCGGCCAGCCACTGACATGTGGGCCCCGCTAGTAATTAGTTTAAATAAAACGTTTTTATAATAAAAAGCAATTAGATAAACTAAATGTCTCACTGACATATGGGGCCCACACCCCTAATTAACCCTGGTAATTAGTTTAATCCACTGGACCCACATGTCAGGTTTGGCCAGGTTAGCGTCACTGTTGACCTGCTGATGTCAGCAACACGTCATGCTGACATCATAATTCAATTCTGTTAATAAAATTAATTCTAGAAAATCAATTAATCTTTGAAAATTAATAACTTTTAAACCGTAGATCAGATCGAAAAACTTAAAACATGAAAGTTGCTCAGAATGACGAGACGAATTTGATCTTGTCGTCTGTTTCGATGCCGGAACCCCCTACGTAGAAGAACTCGTGACTCCGAGCCCGATTACGGTAGATGAATAGTGCACACACACCGATTAATAAATCCCCGGTTATTCCTAAAAATAACTAAAATGACTTAGATGCATATTTAGGCAACCCTGCACTGCATACTAGGCATAGCATGCCCGTGTTGCATCTGTTTGCATTATATTTACATGTTTCCTCCCCCTCTTCTCTTTCGGTAGACCCCGACGTTGCCATAGCTCCTGAGGCAGACGCCGCTCCGGAGGACGACTACGTCCCCGACGACCCTGCCCTTGCCGTCGACCAGACAGGCAAGCACCCCCATTTTGAGCATTCCGATATCGCCCACTCTCTTCTCTCTTATGCTTGCATTAGAAGTTACTGTTGCTACTGTTGTCCTATATCTGCTGCATAGCCTGCTTTTTTGTAGCCTACTTTTGATACCTGCATCTTCTCCTAAACTGTTTAGTATAGGATGGGTTGAGCCTTATCAGAGAATCACTTGTCCCGACTGCCCCGCTGGACTCTCAGAAGACCCTAGCAACGGGATCGAAGATTAGAACCTGGCACCGCACGTCACTTCCCCTAAGATGCTCGACTCTGCTGGGTTACTATGCAGTGCCGAGGGTGATACCTCGTCAGCACTTCTGATGATAACCTTGTAGGTTAGTTATTCGGTCATGGTAAGTGAGGGTGATTCCTCCTACACCACCCCCGATAACAATGTCGTCGTGCAACTACTCAAGTGTGGACCTCGAGGGTGATTCCTCAATCGTTCACCTTGACGATAGCATCGAGCGGGAATTCCAACGAGGGTGATTCCTCAGGGTTCCCCCTTGGTGTCAGACACACGGAGACTTGGTTACTATGACTGAACACTGAACCATGATATAATGTTACTAAAGACGGGTCGGCCCTGAGGGGTACCCGCGTGAGCATGAATGCGAAGTGATGTGGAGTCGAGTTGACCTGAGAGGTGCCCGCGAGATAACTACGAGGCGTGGCCGGGCATTTTTAGCCCCTGCCGCAAGTCCTCGAGACGGGGCGACGGGGTCACATCGATCGTGAGTCTCTGCTCGTTCCCACGCGCTCCTAATCCACTAACGGTTTGGATATTTGATCCGAGGGGCCTCTGGCCTGATAGCACTAACCATCACGTGGGCATAGTATGGGCGTTCTGCGTCGTATACACCAGCCGAAGCTCTATTGACATCAGCGAGTAGCGGCCCATTTTGGATTGGACTGGGAACGCAACTGCGCTTGTATAAGGGGTTGCTAGGTCTGCTTCCAAAACGTCCTCGCAACATGCAGGGTTCCCAGGGCGAAGGCCCAAGACCCCTGGGGGCATAGGTTAGTCCAGCGTGCTGACCTCTCTTTAGAGCCCAGGTCGGGTTGCGGAGTGTTCCTTAGCCGAGGACGGGCATGACCCAGAAAAGTGTGTTCGGCTGGAGTTAAGCGAGCGTGGTGGGTAAGTTGGTGCACCCCTGCAGGGAAGAAATTTCTATCGATAGCCTGTGCTATGGTAACGGACACTCGGAGTTGTATCCCGATCGGTACAACTAGAACCTGACTTGAGATGAGAACTGGATACTACAGCTCTGGGATTGCTTTCTCGCAGGGAGTCGAGGAAGAATCTCTGGCCGAGGTTGATGCTACTACTACTTTACATTATGTTATTCTGCTCTCTTCTAATGCTGCAAGACTGTTGAAGATGCTAGTCTTCGATAGGACTAGGCCATCCCCCTCTATTCTAGCATTTCTGCAATCCAGTACACATATACAACCCTCCTTTGAAAATGTTGCATATGTAGTGTAGATCCGTGCTTGCTGAGTACTTCGGATGAGTACTCACGTTTGCTTTATTTTCCTTTTTCCCCCTTTATCCCTTTGTCGCATCCAGACGACGAAGCCCTGGAGCCAGTTGTCCCCGTCGACGACCACTACTACTACCAGCCCGGAGAGTACTACTACTACGAGGAGCCGACTGATGACCAGGAGTAGGATTCGGAGGGTCCAGGGCAGGAGGCCCACGCCTTTTCGATCGTAGTATTTTATTTTGCCCTGCCTCTATGAAGGCTTATCTCTCTTTCTGTAATATATCTGTACCCAGATATCTAATGCTTCCGAGCATAGCATATCATAATATTAATTTGATGCAGTAAAAGTTTCCCTTTTTGAGATAAGCGATGTCGCACAAAATAAGCATGCTCATTTAATGATTTTCCCTCAACTAAACTAGTTTGGTTTTCACCACGAGCACAAATGGACCGAAGATGATCCAAGTAGAAAGCTTCAGTAGTTTGATAGATTTTGGGTGGTTCTTCAACCATTGGTTTAGTAGGTACAACTAATTTTTTTGGATTTTGCATTTCCTACCCATAACTAAAGATAGAAAACAAGAGCACAAAATAAAAATTACTTAGTGATAAAGCAAACAAGCTCACACGAGAATAATCACCCCACGCTATTGCTCCCCGGCAACGGCGCCAGAAAAAGATCTTGATAGCCCACAAGTATAGGGGATCGTTTGTAGCCTTTTTTGATAAATAAGAGTGTCAAACCCAACGAGGAGCTAAAGGCAGAACAAATATTCCCTCAAGTTCTATCGACCACCGATACAAGTCTACACACACTTAACATTTGCTTTACCTAAAACAAGTATGAAACTATTTTGCATGAATAAAACTATGAGTACTTTGCGAGAATAAAACTATGAATATATTGCAAGGTGATGAAAGTAGATAGCTTTTGTCAAACAAGAAAGTTATTTATCCCTAGGCAATCGATAACTAGACCGGTAATCATTCTTGTAATTTTATATGAGGGAGAGGCATGAGCTAACATACTTTCTCTACTTGGTTCATATGCACTTATGATTGGAACTCTAGCAAGCATCTGCAACTACTAAAGATCATTAAGGTCGTGAAACCCAACCATAGCATTAAGTATCAAGTCCTCTTTACTCCCATACGCAATAGCCCACTTACTCGGGTCTGTGTATTCTGTCACTCACGCCACCCACCATAAGCAAACCATGAATGTATTGCAACACCCTACAGCGGGGACCCCTCCCTTTGTGCGACACGGAGGGCACCATAGAACAGCACCATAAATAAAATATACACTCATATCAACCAAGATCACGATTAGCCCACAGGACAAAACTAATCGACTCAAACATCATAGGATAACCACATATCATTGGGAAATAATATATAGTGTTGAGCACCATGTTTAAGTAGAGATTACAACGGGGAGAAGGGGTGTTATACCGCTGCATAGAGGGGGAGAAAGTTGGTGTTGACGGTAGCAAGATTGTTGATGTAGATCGCCGTCACAATCCTTGCCCCGGCGTCACTCCAGCGCCACCGGGAGAGAGGGGGAGAGAGCCCCCCTCCTTATTCTTCTTCCTTGGCCTCCCCCTAGATGGGAGGAGAGTTCCCCCTCTGGTCCATGGCCTCCATGGCGGCGGAGGGGCGGGAGCCCCTCTGAGATTGGATCTCCCCCTTTGTTCTCTTCTGTTTCGCGTTCCCGTTTTCTAGCCGAAAACCATTTCTTATATTCCCGGAGATCTGTAACTCTGCTTGTGCTGAGATTTTAACACGATTTTTTTTCTGGATATAAGCTTCCTTGCACCCGAAGTAGAGCTCCAACCGACGTATGAGGAGGGCACAACCCACTGCCATGCGCCTGGGCTGCCTGGCGCGCCCAGGTGTCTTCTGGTGGTTGTTGGCCCCCGTTTGTGTTGATTCCACCTACCAAAAATGACAAATATTCCAAAATAAATCTCCGTAAATTTTTATCGCGTTTGGACTTCGTTCGATATGAATAGTCTATGAATTAAAAAACATGCAAAAAACAGGAACTGGCACTGGGCACTGGATCAATAGGTTAGTCCAATAAATTATATAAAATGTTGCCAAAAGTATGTGAAAGTTGTATAATATTGGCATGGAACAATCAAAAATTATAGATACGACAGAGACGTTCACCCCGTGACATCGTCATCTCAAGGACGCTTCTTGCCGCTAACCGTTGGCTTTTCATCGTAGTTGTTGTCATCGTCCTCCTCCTCGTTCGACCATTCCTCCTCATCATCATCGTCATCCTCTTCTTCATCCACCGATGGCTCCTTGTACGTCTAGTTATCGTTCGACGACTCGGGAGGCGGTGTCCCTTCCATGATCCGGATAAAATCAAGGTCTGGGCTCAATGCCGGACTCATGGAAAACGAGCGGGATGATTCCGATGTTGACCTATCATCGGGGTGCCAGACTGCTGGCGGAACTGTCGTCCTCGCTGTCGCTCGACATGGCTGCGGTACTTATACAAACCACGATATGCAGAGTGTGTGCAAGTGTGTAGCGCCATCGGCCGGGGACGATGAAGATGGCGGACACTTAAGCGGGGTATGCAGAGAAGAGGAATGTCAATTGAAGCGGGGGATTGACGTATTATCTAACCACTGATATAATCAATCGCAATTATTTGTACCCAGTTGCTCCAAATTCCCGGGGTTGCGCAGTTCTCAATGTGATAATTACGCACACGCGTTGGAGCGTCCAATTATGAAACAAGCATTTTTCATACTACTCCCTCCCTACTGACGACCTAGGTGGGGGAAAACGAGAGAACTTGATGATTATTTGCTAATCAATACCATTGCGTGCAGAGAATTGACCATTGCATGGTATGCTAACTAGTCTGAAGTCATTGAATGCATACAAGCCCCATGACTCCTATTGGCTGATTTCTTTTTTCCGGGCAAAAATCAGGGAACGAGTTTTGGGATTATTTGGTTTTCGTAATGTGACTTATACACCGATACGAACGGAGTAGGACAATTGGCAAACAATACATTGAGCTCTTCTTATTGATGAAGCCAGTAATAATCAAACCAAACCCCTAATCATGATTGCAAATAGCGCATAGAAGATGGCTAATGCGACAACCACAACTACACATGCTAGTTCCTTCTTGTCTCTTGCTTTCTTCTGTTGCCAATGATTGATTCTTTCTTGCTTCATTTTACTGATTGTACAATACAGACCAGTCAGTTTCTTCTTCAGCTTCATGTTATCTTCTGCGAGCTTGGTGATAACACTCCGGCCATGCCATGCCATTCTTCATCTAGCCAGTTAACAAAGGCACAAGCCTCAAATCCCTGTCAATGTTAAATAGTATTCAGGATGAGCGATGGCATTAACTCAACTAAAATGATGAACTTAGCACTAACCTCTAAGGGGCAACTGAGAAACCGTCTGCCAATGTCGAATCCCTCTGTGCATACACATCGAGTGGGAGTGTGTATGTGCACACAACTCAGCTTTTGGTACTTCTCAGTGGCGCAAAACTCGCTGTCGAACTCATGTTGCGGGAGTCTAGAGTCATACTCCGAATCTGGCGGCTGATCGCTTTCCTGGGGGGGGGGGGGGGTCATTCAGGATGGATTGAGTAGCGAGCTACTTTGGACATGATAGGATGATTCGGATCCGTAGTACACCTGCCTTCTGATGACCTTAGGCAAGTGCTCGGCGATGACCGCCGTCGTGGCGCCGCTGCCGAAAGTGGCGATATGAGCAGGAGCAGCCGCACCGAAACCATCAGCCCCACTCGTCCGCATACCCCCAATGTCAGCGCCACGCGAGGGAATTTGGAGGCTATCTAGGGATTTGGGGGAAATGGGGAAACTGTGGGGATATGCTAACGGTCGGGAACTACTTATCGCACTATGTTGTATACGGCACATGGTTTATACATGTCGTTTGAGTTAGGTATTACAACTTCACCCCCGATTTCCAGACCTAACCGTGTGAGAAGACAACATAGGCGAGACACGGTTGCCATGACATAACCATATGTGATGTACTACCCTGTACATATGGGGATGCAATAATTGAGTTACAGTAATACTTAGGGTAAATAGCCGCTCTGCAGATACCCATCAAAAAATAAAAACAGCTGCTCTGTAGATAGAGATGGCGGTGGCGGCCAAGGCAGCGTCTACCGGATAAGAGGTCAATTCTTGGTCGGTGGGCGGTGGCGGTGTCATAGGAGGTCAATCCTCGGTCTGCGGCGGGAGATAGTAGGAGCTCAACCATCGAGGTCGGCGGCGGCATGATTGGAGCACATCCATCGCGGGCGATGGCGGGATAGTGGAGGTCGAACTTCAGGCGGTTACCCCACCAAGCTTTGCTCCTCAACCGTGCTTTCTCGGCGTGCCGCCGCATCGCGCTTCTCTGTCTGCTGGGTGGAGGTCACCGCGCGGCTAATTAATTAAGGTATTCTTTTCGTTGAGTGGCTTATTTAAGGTATTCAATTCATAAGGGTAGTGTTGAACTACTTTGTGTGTAAATTGACTGGCCATTAACTTTTGTCATCGCACGACTGGATAACAATATGGAGCACCCTCAGTAATTATGAAGAACATATCTTGTGATTTATGCACGCATCTTTGGGCATCAGTTAATCCATGTGTTAATGTTGTTGTTTTGTTTTATTTACCCTTCATGTGGTGCAGATGGAAAGATCTGAATGGATGAAGAATCGGAGAAGCTCAGATTTTGTCAGTGCCGTGTCGGAGTTCATCAATTTGGCTGAAAGTACAAAGAAGAGAATTGGCAATGAGGATTACATCCTGTGTCCATGCCGTCATTGTGCCAATACAGAGTCACATAAAGTTACAGTTGTCGAGTTCCACTTAGTCACTCGAGGATTCATGGATGGATATACACGTTGGACCAGGCACGGTGAAGAGCAGGTCATGGATGAATATACCCAGGGCTGCGAGATGCCAAACCCCAGTCAGAGTCACATGGATGTTGAATCTAACATCAGGGTTGAGGCATCAAGCTACCAATGGAACACCGAAAAGCCGAAAACCCCACTGGAAAACCAAGATGGCGACGCAGACGACGATGACCTTGATATGCCAGACTTGGTGCTATGATTGCTTATTTCAAGGGCCCAAAAAAAGATATGATTGGGTACAATGATCTGCAAACCATTGATGCGGACACCAAGAAAGATTTGTATCCAGGATGCAAAAAGAAATATTCCAAGTTGAGTGCCACACTGGTGCTTCTCAGATTTAAAGCAGCAAACAGTCTGTCAAACAAGGGCTTCACAGAGTTGTTCAGTCTTTTCAAATAAATTCTTCTGGAAGATAATGTGCTCCCCAAAAGCATGAATGAAGCGAAGAAATTTTTTTGCCCATTGGAACTTGAAGTACAGAAGATACACGCTTGTGTGAATGATTGTATATTGTATCGTGGTGAGTACAAAGATTCGCATGCATGTCTCACATGCAAGCATGCATGATAGAATCGCAGGAGAGCCAAGGACAAGTACCAATTGGACGACGAGATCAAGACAGGAATCCCGTTGAAGGATGTTTGGTACTTTCCTTTAATTCCAAGGTTGAGGTGTCTGTTTGCAAACCCTAGAGAGGCAAAGATGTTGCGGTGGCATCATGATGAGCAAACTGTGCATAAATATATCAGGCACCCGAAAGATGGGGCTCAATGAGAATTAATCGACAACAAGTTTGAAGAGTTTGCCAAGGATCCTAGAAGTATAAGGCTTGGGGAGTGTACTTGGCCGGTGCTTCTGTGCATATATAACCTTGCTCCTTGGTTGTGTATGAAGAAAAAATACATCATGATTTCAATGATTATCCAAGGCCCAAAGCAACCTGGAAGTGACATCGACATTTACTTTCAGCTACTGGTAGAAGAACTGTTGACAATGGGGGTAAAAGAGCCTATTGTAAGATGTTACGATGCTTACAAAAAGGTGTTTTTTGATCTAAATGCGATGCTACAGCAGACTATTGGGAAATGTTGCATGGAAAACAAAAAAATTCTATGCACACGCAAGATCTATCCATGGAGATGCATAGCTACGAGAGGGGGAGAGCATCTTCATACCCTTCAAGATCGCTAAGCGGAAGTGTTTATCAACGCGGTTGATGTAGTCGTACACCTTCATGATCCGTCCCGATCAAGTACCAAACGTACGGCACCTTCGCGTTCAGCACACGTTGAGCTCGATGACATCCTCGCCTTCTCGATCCAGCAAGAGAGGCGAAGTAGTAGATGAGTTCCGGCAGCACGACGGCGTGGTGACGGTGTTGGTGAAGAACAATCTCCGCAGGGCTTCGCCAAGCACAACGAAAACTATGACAGAGGATAGACTAGAGGGGACGGGGTTGCCGGCACACGGCTTGGTGATTCTTGATGTGTCTTTGGTGCTAGCCCTGCCCCTCTATTTATATGTTGAGCCCTGGGGTCGTAACTTGGAGAAAGAGCCTCCTCAAAGTCGGTTTTGCCCGCAAGGAAGAGTCCCCCTCGTACTTCCTGGACCAGACGCCACAGTCATTGGCGTCTGGCCCAACACCATCGGCCTCGGCATCTGGCCCAGGGCCAGACGCCAGGGTCTCCGGCATTTGGCCCTCTGGCCTCCGCAAAACTCCTTTTGCACCAACCTAAAGCCCCGTGGCCCTTACCCCTTGGCCTAACCATATCATCCTATATATCAATCTTTACCCTCAGTCCATTCCGGAGCTCCTCCACATGTCCGTGATCTCATCTGGGACTCCGAACAACATTCGGTCACCAACATACATAACTCATAAAATATTATATCATCAACGAACATTAAGCGTGCGGACCCTACAGGTTCGAGAACTATGTAGACATGATCGAGACACCTCTCCGGTCAATAACCAATAGCGGGACCGGGATGCCCATATTGGCTCATCCATATTCTACAAAGATCTTTATAGGTCGAACCTTATGACAACATACGTAATTCCCTTTGTCTGTCGGTATGTTACTTGCCCGAGATTCGATCGTCGATATATCCATACCTAGTTCAATCTCGTTACCGGCAAGTCTCTTTACTCGTTCCATAATACATCATCTCGTAACTAACTCATTAGTCATTTCCTTGCAAGGCTTCTTATGATGTGTATTACTGAGAGGGCCCAGAGATACCTCTCCGATACTCGAAGTGACAAATCCTAATCTCGATCTATGCCAACTCAACAAACACCTTCGGAGACACCTATAGAGCATCTTTATGATCACCCAGTTATGTTGTGACGTTTGATAGCACATAAGGTATTCCTCCGGTATTCGGGAGTTGCATAATCTCATAGTCGAAGGAATATGTATTTGACATGAAGAAAGCAATAGCAATAAACTGAACGATAATATGCTAAGCTAACGGATGGGTCTTATCCATCACATCATTCTCCTAATGATGTGATCCCATTATCAAATGACAACACATGTCTATGGTTAGGAAACCTTAACCATCTTTGATTAACGAGCTAGTCTAGTAGAGGCTTACTAGGGACACGGTATTTGTTTATGTATTCACACATGTATTTAAGTTTCCGATCAATACAATTCTAGCATTAATAATAAACCTTTATCATGAATAAGGAAATATAAAATATCAACTTTATTATTGACTCTAGGGCATATTTCCTTCAGTCTCCCACTTGCACTAGAGTCCATAATCTAGTTCACATCACCATGTGATTAACACCCATAGTTCACATCGCCATGTGACTTTCACCCAAAGAGTTTACTAGAGTCAATAATCTAGTTCACATCACCATGTGATTAATACCCAAAGAGTACTAAGGTGTGATCATGTTTTGCTTGTGAGAGAAGTTTAGTCAATGGGTCTGCCACATTCAGATCCATATGTATTTTGCAAATTTCTATGTCTTCAATGCTCTGCATGGAGCTACTCTAGCTAATTGCTCCCACTTTCAATATGTATCCAGATCGAGACTCAAAGTCATCTGGATCGGTGTTAAAGCTTGCATCAACGTAACTCTTTACGCCGAACTCTTTATCACCTCCATAACCGAGAAATATCTCCTTAGTCCTCTTAGGTAACTAAGGATCATTTTGACCGCTGTCCATTTATCTTACTCCTGGATCACTATATTACCCCCTTGCCAAACTCATGGCAAGGCACACATCAGGTCTAGTACACAGCATATCATACATGATAGAACCTATGGCTGAGGCATAGGGAATGACTTTCATTTTTTCTCTATCTTCTGTAGTGGTCGGGCTTTGAGTCTGACTCAACTTCACACCTTGTAACACAGGCAAGAACCCTTTTTTTGACTGATCCATTTTGAACTTCTTCAAAACTTTGTCAAGGTATGTGGTTTGTGAAAGTCCTATTAAGCGTCTCGATCTATCCCTATAGATCTTGATGCCCAACATATAAGCAGCTTCACCGAGGTCTTTAATTGAAAAATCCTTATTCAAGTATCCTTTTATGCTATCCAGAAATTCTATATCATTTCCAATCAACAATATGTCATCCACATATAATATCAGAAATGCTACAGAGCTAACACTCACATTCTTGTAAATACAGGGTTCACCGTAAGTCTGTATAAAACCATATGCTTTGATCACCTCATCAAAGCGTATATTCCAACTCCGAGATGCTTGCACCAGTCCATAGATGGATCGCTGGAGCTTGCACACTTTGTTAGCACCTTTAGGATCGACAAAACCTTCCAGTTGCATCATATACAACTCTTTCTTAAGAAACCCGTTAAGGAATGCAATTTTGTCGTCCCTCTGCCGGATTTCATAATCATAAAATGTGGCAATTGCTAACATGATTCGGACAGACTCAAGCATTGCTACGGGTGAGAAAGTCTCATCGTAGTCAACCCCTTTGAACTTGTCGAAAACCTTTTTGCAACAAGTCGAGCTTTGTAGACAGTGACATTACCATCAGCGTCTGTCTTCCTCTTGAAGATCCATTTATTCTCAATGGCTTGCCGATCATTGGGCAAATCCACCAAAGTCCACACTTTGTTCTCATACATGGATCCTATCTTAGATTTCATGGCCTCAAGCGATTTTCAGAATCTAGGATTGTCATAGCTTCTTCATTGTTCGTAGGTTCGCCGTCGTCCAACAACATGACTTCAAGGACAGGATTACCGTACCACTCTGGTGTAGAACGTGTTCTGGTCGACCTATGAGGTCCAGTACTAACTTGATCTGAAGTTTCATGATCATCATCATTAGCTTTCCTCTCTAGTTGGTGTAGGCATCATGGGAACGGTTTTCTCTGATGTACTACTTTCCAATTCGAGAGAAGGTACCACTACCTCATCAAGTTCTACTTTCCTCCCACTCACTTCTTTCGAGAGAAACTCCTTCTCTAGAAAGGACCCATTCTTAGCCACAAAGATCTTGCCTTCGTTTATGTGGAAGAAGGTGTACCCAATAGTTTCTTTAGGGTATCCAATGAAGACACACTTCTCCGATTTAGGTTCGAGCTTATCAGGCTAAAGCCTTTTGACATAAGCATCGCATCCCCAAACTTTAAGAAATGACAGCTTAGGTTTCTCGCCAAACCA
Source organism: Thinopyrum elongatum (assembly GCA_011799875.1). Taxonomy (NCBI): domain Eukaryota; kingdom Viridiplantae; phylum Streptophyta; class Magnoliopsida; order Poales; family Poaceae; genus Thinopyrum; species Thinopyrum elongatum. Next base: position 85,600,687 of record CM022303.1, on the reverse strand, counting down.
CAGTTCATACGGTGTCGTCTCAACGGATTTAGACGGTGCCCTATTTAACATGAATGCAGCTATCTCTAATGCATAACCCCAAAACAATAGTGGTAAATCGGTAAGAGACATCATAGAATGCACCATATCTAATAAAGTACGGTTACGACATTTGGACACACCATTACGTTGTGGTGTTCCAGGTGGCATGAGTTGTGAAACAATTCACATTGTTTTAAATGAAGGCCAAACTATAACTCAAATATTCGCCTCCGTGATCAGATCGTAGAAACTTTATTTTCTTGTTACGATGATTCTCCACTTCACTCTGAAATTCTTTAAACTTTTCAAATGTTTCAGACTTGTGTTTCATTAAGTAGATGTACCCATATCTACTCAAATCATCTGTGAAGGTCAGAAAATAATGATACCCACCGCGTGCTTCAACACTCATCGGACCGCATACATTTGTATGTATTATTTCCAATAAGTCATTAGCTCGCTCCATTGTTTCGGAGAACGGAGTTTTAGTCATCTTGCCCATGAGGCATGGTTCGCAAGTATCAAATGATTCATAATCAAGTGATTCCAAAAGTCCATCTGCATGGAGTTTCTTCATGCGCTTTACACCAATATGACCTAAACGTCAGTGCCACAAGTATGTTGCACTATCATTATCAACTTTGCATCTTTTGGCATCAATATTATGAATATGTGTATCACTACGATCGAGATTCAATAAACCATTCACATTGGGTGTATGACCATAGAAGGTTTTATTCATGTAAACAGAACAACAATTATTCTCTCACTTAAATGAATAACCGTATTGCAATAAACATGATCCAATCATATTCATGCTCAACAGAAACACCAAATAACATTTATTTAGGTTCAATACTAATCCCAAAGGTAGAGGGAGTGTGCGATGGTGATCGTATCAACCTTGGAATCATTTCCTACACACATAGTCACCTTGCCCTTAACTAGTCTCTGTTTATTCTGCAACTCCTGTTTTGAGTTACTAATCTCAGCAACTGAACTGGTATCAAATACACAGGCGCTACTACGAGCACTAGTAAGAAACACATCAATAACATGTATATCAAATATACCTTTGTTCACTTTGGCATCCTTCTTATCTGTCAAGTATTTGGGGCAGTTCCGCTTCTAGTGACCATTCCCTTTGCAGTAGAAGCACTGAGTTTCAGGCTTAGGTCAAGCTTTGGGCTTCTTCACAAGAGTGACAACTTGCTTGCCATTCTTCTTGAAGTACCCTTTCTTTCCCTTGCCCTTTTTCTTGCAACTAGTGGTCTTGTTAATCATCAACAGTTGATGCTCTTCCTTGATTTCTACCTTCGCTGATTTCAGCATCGTGAAGAGCTCGGGAATCATTTTTGTCATCCCTTGCATATTATAGTTCATCACGAAGTTCTAGTAGCTTGGTGATAGTGACTAGAGAACTCTGTCAATCACAATCTTATCTGGAAGATTAACTCCCACTTGATTCAAGCGATTGTAGTACCCAGACATTCTGAGCACATGCTCACTGGCTGGGCTATTCTCCTCCATCTTGTAGGCAAATTACTTGTCAGAGGTCTCATACCTCTTGACACGGGCATGAGTCGGAAATACCAATTTCAGCTCATGGAACATCTCATATGCTCCGTGGCATTCAAAACGTTTTTGAAGTCCCGGTTCTAAGCCGTAAAGTATGGCGCACTAAACTATTAAGTAGTCATCATATCAAGCTTGCCAAACGTTCATAACGTCTGCATCTGCTCCTGCAATAGGTCTGTCACCTAGCGGTGCATCAAGGACATAATTCTTCTGTGCAGCAATGAGGATAATCCTCAGATCACGGACCTAGTCTGCATCATTGCTACTATCATCTTTCAACTTAGTTTTTCTCTAGGAACACATAAGAAATAGGGGTGCTATATCGCGAGCTATTGATCTACAATTAGATATGCAAAAACTATTAAGACTAAGTTCATGATAAATTTTAGTTCAATTAATCAAATTACTAATGAAATCCCACTTAAATTAACATCCCTCAAGTTATCTAAGTGATACATGATCCAAATTAACTATCCCATGTCCGATCATCATGTGAGATGGGGTAGTCTCAATGGTGAACATCTCTATGTTGATCATATCTACTATATGACTCACATTCGTCCTTTCGGTCTCCAGTGTTCCGAGACCATGTCTGTACATGCTAGGCTTGTCAAGTTTAACCCAAGTATTCTGCATGTGCAAAACTGTCTTACACCTGTTGTATGTGAACATAGAGTTTATCACACACGATCATCATGTGGTGTCTCGAAACGATGAACTTTCGCAATAGTGCATACTCGGGGAGAACACTTATATCTTGAAATTTAGTGAAGGGATCATCTTATAATGCTACCGTCGTTCTAAGCAAAATAAGATGCATAAAAGATAAACATCACATGCAATCAAAATATGTGACATGATATGGCCATCATCATCTCGTGCTTTTGATCTCCATCTCCAAAGCATCGTCATGATCTCCATCGTCACCGGCTCGACACCTTGATCTCCATCGTTGCGTCGTGGCCATCTCGCCAACTATTGCTTCCACAACTATTGCTAACGCATAGCGATAAAGTAAAGCAATTACATGGCTATTGCATTTCATACAATAAATAGACAACCATAAGGCTCCTGCCGGTTGCCGATAAATTACAAAACATGATCATCTCATACAATAACGTATATCACATCATGTCTTGACCATATCACATCACAGCATACCCTGCAAAAACAAGTTAGACGTCCTCTACTTTGTTGTTTGCAAGTTTTACGTGGCTGCTACGGGTTTCTAGCAAGAACCGTTCTTACCTACGCAAAAACAACCACAATGGTGATTTATCAAGTTTGTTGTTTTAACCTTCTTCAAGGACCGGCCACAGTCAAATTCGATTCAACTAAAGTAGGAGAAACAGACACCCGCCAGCCACATTTATGCAAAACAAGTTGCATGTCTGTCGGTGGAACCGGTATCATGTACGTGCACATGTAAGGTTGGTCCGGGCCGCTTCATCCCACAATACTGCCGAATCAAAATAAGACGTTGGTGGTAAGCAGTATGACTATCATCTCCCACAACTCTTTGTGTTCTACTCATGCATATCATCTACGCATAGACCTGGCTCTGATATCACTGTTGGGAAATGTTGCGTGGAAAACAAAAAAAAATTCTAAGCACACGCAAGATCTATCCATGGAGATGCATATCTACGAGAGGGGGAGAGCATCTTCATTCCCTTGAAGATCGCTAAGAGGAAGAGTTTATCAAGGCGGTTGATGTAGTCGTACACCTTCACGATCCGTCCCGATCAAGTACCGAACGTATGGCACCTCCGCGTTCAGCACACGTTCAGCTCGATGACGTCCTCGCCTTCTCGATCCAGCAAGAGAGGCAAAGTAGTAGATGAGTTCCGGCAGCACGACGGCGTGGTGACGGTGTTGGTGAAGAACAATCTACGCAGGGATTCGCCAAGCACAACAGAAACTATGACGGAGGATAAACTAGAGAGGACAGGGTTGCCGGCACACGGCTTGGTGATTCTTGATGTGTCTTGGGTGCTAGCCCTGCCCCTCAATTTATATGTTGAGCCCTGGGGTCGTAACTTGGAGAAAGAGCCTCCTCAAAGTCGGTTTTGCCCGCAAGGAAGAGTCCTTCTCAGAATTCCAGGACCAGACGCCACAGTCCTTGGCGTCTGGCCCAGGGCTAGACGCCAGGGTATCCGGCGTTTGGCCCCTTGGCCTCCGCAAAACTCCTTTTGCACCGGCCTAAAGCCCCGTGGGCCTTACCCCTTCGCCTAACCATATCATCCTATATATCAATCTTTACCTCCGGACAATTCCGGAGCTCTTCATTATGTCCGTGATCTCATCCGGGACTCCGAACAACATTCGGTCACCAACATACATACCTCATATAATACTATATCGTCAACGAACATTAAGCGTGCGGACCCTACGGGTTGGAGAACTATGTAGAGATGACCGAGACACCTCTCCGGTCAATAACAAATAGCGGAACCTGGATGCCTTTTTGGCTCCTACATATTCTACGAATATCTTTATTGGTCAAACTTTATGACAACATACGTAATTCCCTTTGTCTGTCGGTGTGTTACTTGCCCGAGATTCGATCGTCGGTATCTCCATACCTAGTTCAATCTCGTTACCAGCAAGTATCTTTACTCGTTCCGTAATACATCATCTCATAACTAACTCATTAGTCATTTTCTTGCAAGGCTTCTTATGATGTGTATTACAGAGAGGGCACAGAGATACCTCTCCGATACTCGGAGTGACAAATCCTAATCTCGATCTATGCCAACTCAACAAACACCTTCGGAGATACTTGAAGAGCATCTTTATGATCACCCAGTTACGTTGTGACGTTTGATAGCACACAAGGTATTCCTCTAGTATTCGGGAGTTGCGTAATCTCATAGTCGAAGGAATATGTATTTGACATGAAGAAAGCAATAGCAATAAACTCAACGATCATATGCTAAGCTAACGGATGGGTCTTGTCCATCACATCATTCTCCTAATGATGTGATCCCGTTATCAAATGACAACACATGTCTATGGCTAGGAAACCTTAACCATCTTTGATCAACGAGCTAGTCTAGTAGAGGCTTACTACGGACACGGTATTTGTTTATGTATTCACACATGTATTTAAGTTTTCGATCAATACGATTCTAGCATGAATAATAAACCTTTATCATGAATAAGCAAATATAAAATAACAACTTTATTATTGCCTCTAGGGCATATTTCCTTCACACGCCATTCAAGATATGTCGGCATTAGGCAACACATTGGGCCATAAAACAAAGGGAGATGTAGGGTGTGTCACATGCATGGATAGGACAACTAGGAGATTTCTTCCCAACTCGCACAAAACCGTGTATTTGCATCATCGTAGGTTCTTACGGAAAGATCACCCATTTGTAAAGATGAAAGCTGAATTTGATGGTACGACAGAGGTAGGTTTGGGCCCAAGACCTTATGCTGGGGAGTGGGTCCACAACATGGCTAAACAAATTAATGTTGTGCCTGGCAAGAACCACGCTTTGAAGGTGAAACAAACACCCAGGAATCAAGTGTTTAAGAAGTAATGGGTGTTCTGGGAATTACCTTACTAGGAGATTCTACGTGTACGTCACGTAGAGAAGAACGTATGTGAAGGCATCCTTGGTACTCTGCTCAAGATTAAAGGTAAAACAAAGGATGGTGACAGTGCATGACTCGATATGCTTGGTGATCAATCAAAATGCAAGAGTGAAGAAGAAGATGATAACAAATTCCTCCACGCTCGACAGAGTTACAACTTAAGTACAAAATAAGCAACAAAGTTCTTCAACTATTTGTTGTCAGTTAAGACACCCTCTTCCTACTCTACAAACATCAGAAATCTCGTGGATGTGAGCTCAGGTAAAATGATGTTGGGACACATGAAGTCACATGATTGCCACGTAATGTTGACACAAATCCTCCCGGTGGCCATCAGGAATTTCATGGACATAGATATAAGAAACACACTCGTTGAGCTCTGTGAATTCTTCAACAAACTATGGCAGAAAGTTGTAGATCCTCAAGAGTTGGATTATATGCAAGAGGATATTGCAAGAATATTGTCCAGCCTAGATATGCTTTTCCCATCGTCATTCTTTGATGTCATGGTCCATCTCACTGTGCACCTTGTCGATGAGATAAATTATTGTGGTCCTGTGTTTCTTCGCAACATGTATCCCTTCTAGCGGTTCATGGGAATACTGAAGCGGTATTGTTAGAACCGAAGCCATCCAGAGGCAAGCACCCTACAAGGTTATACTGCGAAGGAGGTGGTTGAGTTTTGCACCGAATACATGAAACAAAGACCTATAGGTTTGCCCCTCTCTTGCCACAAGGGAAGGCTGAAAGGTAAGCCGGTCCTTGCTGGCACGCAAAAGGCTGCACCCGGAGATTTGGCCAACAAAGCCCATTTGACGGTACTGCTTAATAGCCAAGTTCTCACCGCTTATGCTGACGAACACTTGGCAGAGATACGCCAAAGCTTCTTACCAATGGTGTATCCATTAGATGTCGAGATGAAGGAGCAGAATAAGAACTTTGCCAGATGGCTGAAGAATCGTTTGGCACAAGGATCAATGGATGACATTGCTGCGTGGTTGGCACAAAAGCCATCACCTACGGTGTTGATGTACCAAGCGTATGACATAAATGGCTACACATTCTACACCGAGGAACATGATGAGAAGACCTCATATCACAACAGCTTTGCTCGAATAGAATGCATGACTGTAGATGAAGTTGATAAAAGGGTATACTATGGAACCATCAAAGAGATTTGGGAGCTTAACTATGTGAAAGTTAAGGTGGCATTATTCAGGTGCGCATGGTTCCCTCTTAGTAAGGTAAAGGTTGACGATTACAAGAAGACGTGTGTTAACAAGACAGATATGGCATATCACGCGGACCCGTTCATTCTTGCCAGCGATGCTACCCAGATTTTCTATGTGAAAGACCCCTTGCATAAGAACTGCCATGTAGTGATGCATGGTAAGAGGAGGGTACTGGGCGTCGAGGATGTTGCTGATGAGGACGAGTGCGATGAATTTGCTGAGTTGCCAGCCAAGGGATCATGCACCATCCAAACAGAGAAGCGTAAAATCATCAGAAAACCTAAGTTCATTCGGGGTCAATGTAATGATCCCAGTTCCCCCATGTACATGGGAATTAAGCCGTAAGACTAGTTTTATGCCTAACCTGCAACTTAATTCATTCAATTTAGAACTGTCGCGTGTACTGAATATGTGAGTTATGCCCGGTCTTCTGTTGATGTAAGAACCGTTAATATGTTGACCTTGATATGCTGTCAGCTCAGGCAATGAATTTGAACTATTTATTTTTATTATTATACCCTAGAGGTAGCACACTCAATTGATCTCACTCCAGTATGTATCAACAGAAGATATGGAATCTGGTTTGCGAATAGCACACGGTTCATTCATGAATCTGTGTGTCGACAAATCTACGCGCGCGATGTAAGTCTTGCGTTCTGATTGGCCAGAACCCAAACCCCGTGGATCATATGTCTGCATCGTTGGATGCTCCCAGATCGAACGACAATCCTCATCCATTTCATCAACACATACAGTTGCTGTTGGGATTTGATATATATGCACAAAATTCACGTTAAATTCAAAAAATGTCTTAAATATAGCAAACGATACCTGAAATCCGCCAGAAAATCAAACCCGTGGTATAATGGTGATTGTGTACCATGGAATTTTTTATGAGGCCAAGCGATGAAATCACCGGCCACTGGAGTTTGAATTGACACGTCTCCTTTTGGAAACCATGATCCTTCTTGTGAGATGCTCCGGTTTCCAAGGAGCAATCATCAAAACTTGTGCCAAACTTTACCAAATTTTTTCCACGGGGTCGTGAGAGCACGCCACAGTCGCAAACCAATTTTCATGATGTCTGGACTCCATATGAATTTCCTATAATTAAAATACCAACTAGGCCTACGCCGGTGGCCGCACCTCGCAGCCGAAAATGTTTGAAACTTCTCCCCGCTTCTCGGACAATGGATGAAAACTCACAAAGCGACACATAAATGATTTGTACACCTTCTTTGCTAACACCCCCACGTAGTTGTAGTATGGTTTTGATTTTATATGCACTAAATGCAAGGTAAATGCAGAAAAATGGCTTAAATATAGCAAACAAGACTTGAAATGGGCCAGAAAATCGAACCTAGGGTATATCGGGTGACTGTTTACCGTGAAAAAAATTCAAGGCAGAATGATGAAGTCACCGACGATTGGAGTCCGAAGTGCCGCAATGATCCTTATTGTGAGATGCTCCGGTTTCGAAGGTGCGAGCATCAAAACATGTGGCAAACTTTACCAATTTTTTTCCATGGGGTTGTGAGAGCACGCCACAATGACACACCAATTTTCGTGATTTTCGGACTCTATATGCATTTCATGTAATGAAAATACCAACAAGGCCTACGCATCTGGCCGCACCCTGCGGCCGAAATGTTTGGAAAAAAATCTCGTTTCTCGGACAATGAATGACAACTCGCAAAGCGGCACACAAATGATCTTGTTAACACCCACGTGTAGTTGCGACACGGTAAATGCAAAAAATGGCTCAAATATAGCAAACGAGATCTCAAATGCACCAAAAATCGAACCTTCAGATACAATGGTGATTGCTTACCGTGGAAAAATATTCGAGGCGAAACGATGAACTCATGTTCTCATTCAAATGAAAATATGATGTTAGTTGATGTAAATGTTTTCAAATAGCACATGGTTCATTCACAAAAGCTGTGTGCCTACCAAACCGTGGCCCATGCCCCCCTGCTGCACGCGCGATGTGAGTTGTGCATTCTGATTGGCCGGAACCCGAACCCCACGGATCGTACTTCTGCACCGTTCGATGCTCCCAGCTCGAACGGCAATCATCATCCCTTTCATCAGCACATGCAGTTCCGGCGAGGATTTGATTTATATGCCAAAATGCACTGTAAATGCCAAAAATGACTTAAATATAGCACATGAGACCTGAAATGCGCCGGAAAATCAAACCTGTGGTATAATGGTGATTGCTTACCGTGGAAAACAATTTGAGGCAAAATGATGAACTCACAATTAGCACATCTTCATTTGAAAATTAGCACGTCTTCATTTCAAACGAAATTATGTTGTTTGTGCACACGGGCGCTTAGAGGCAACCGTTTGCATAGGCCTTTCCGCGCGGTGACTGGGGATCTTTTTTTCACCCTTTTCACCTAGACCGCCAACACCCCTCCACCGTCCGCCCCCGTTCATCTCAATAGTCCACCAAATCTCCACCGCCAGATCCACCTCCCCAAGATCCACAGGAGAACCCTCTCTGGTGCCAGCGTGCTTAACTCGATCATTTGCCCGTTCTTCGGCGTCAACCCTACCTCCACTGCCGTTCCCAACAAGTGGATGCCCGCGCCTCGCCATCTTTGTTTGCTTGCCAGCCACCCTCGAGCATATCGATCCTGTAACCCTCGCCTCTCCTGTGGTCCTGCCGGGTTTGCACAAGAAACATGTTAGTTACTGCTCTCCATCGCGGTGATGCATATTTCCTTGCAATCCCTCTTCCTATTTCGTTCTGTATGCTCCCAAATTGGCTATAAAATAACAGAGAGTGTATATATGTTCATTATCTACCTTCCTAACTAGTACATATAAGCTGTATTTGTTCCAATTAGTTATTGTCGATTTACAGATCGTGGGTGCCCGAGTCACACAAACTTAACAAATTAGCCGTACAGTTTCTAAATTATTGCATGACATGTTTAGACAGCTTGATACCAAGTTGTTAGCTTTATGCTTATCCTCCCTTCCTGAGTTTCGCATGTGTTCTCTATAGATGCCGAGTAGCAGTGACATCACTCATGCTTCAGGCAATGTATCTTCATATGAGTCTGACAACCCTAGGTCTCCAGCAGATGGTGAGGGATCAAGTAATCTAAAATGGGATAGAGCTGCAGCAATTACCCATCCCGTTAGGACACGGATGAACACTCCAAGGAAGCCCACACACCAGCCTAAAGGTGTATATGAAGTAACCGACATCGATTTAAAGTCTTGGGCTCCAACTAAACCAGATAAAGAACGCACGAGGTTTAGGAGTGTGTGTGGATTTGTTGGCAGGGCAAGGCTCAACATTAATATGCCGGGGTTTCAGAAGGCTGACACAGAAACACGGCAAAGGATAGTCTAGGAGACCATCGATCACTTCAACGTTCCAGAGCAGTGGAGAATGCAGGTGGAACACGCTGCATTGAAGAAGGCTAGGGATGCTTGGAGAAACTAGAAGCACGTGTTGTACAAGAAGTACTTGAGTGAAGGCAAGGACCCAATCCCCGCATACCCCCAAATTACTAAGGCAGACTCGGCAGAATTGAAAAGGGTCTGGGCAACTAAAGAGTTAACTAAGAAGAGTGCCAAGAAATTGAAACTTCAGAAGAGGAACACACACCCCCACCGTATGGGTGTGGCAGGATACTATGGCATGAAACCCATATGGGACCGTGAGGACAAAGAAGCAGTAGCTGCCGGTGGGAAACCGGCCTTTAGTTAAATCAGGGGCGAACGCGCTAGAGACTAACGACGGAACTTATTACTTTAAAAACTCACATGACGAAGAACTGTATCGTGTGATGTTAAAGGCTTCCAAGATCCCTGGAAGGTTCTACAGGAACTTAGGGCCATGTGACATTCTGTCCGATGCTCTGGAAACAAGAGAGCCCCCTGGCCATGTAAGGGGTATAGGTGTCAATTTCCCGCACAAGAGGGCTTTCACACTCAGCAATGAAGAGAGGCTCAGCATGAAAAAAGCGAGTAGTGAAATGAAGCAGAATGAATTGTATGAAAGGTTGAGGAAGGACATGTATCCGACTATTCGAAAGGAAATCCAGGAGTCAATGATGATGCAGAAGACTCTAACACTGATAGATAGCTAGCAGATGGGAGGGGAGGCGGGCGTGGAGGATGCTGGTTATTGCGCAACAACACTGCACAAGAGTAGCTATGCATCAGCTGACCCCAGCGACACTAAGACTACAGCTGCTCATGATGATGCTATATCGGATCTATCTGGAATGAAAGACAGGTTGAACGGAGTGCTTACACATTATGAAGGTACATTAAAATGTGCAACAGCGTGGGTTTGCCCACCCTTCTTGGAAGAGGGCCTCATGTTGGATAATGTGCCATTGAATCCTGGTTGTGTGAAGTGCTACATGACTGAAGTAAAGCCTGGATTCAATGAAATTGCCCTGAAGAATTTCCTAGGGGACTTTGATGAGCAAAGGACCTTGGGAGAAACACTGTTAAATCACATCCAGTGGCCACGAAAGTAAATAGACTTCCTGGATGAGATCCCTGAAGCCCCGCCAAGAGCAACCAATGTCGCCCCTCAACCGGTGACGCTCTCCTTGCCACAGCATCCCTCGCGTGCTTCCCCCAAGGAACCAATACTCGTAATCCGACGGATGATGCATCAACCTGTGATTAGCCCGCTCGACTTTGTTCCGTACAGGCTAGTCATCGTCTACCCTAGAGCGGCCAATGGCAAGGCCTACAACTGCTGAAGACGCACCATCGTTCAGATGCCGGCCACTGAAGCAGCGGGGGGAGACTCAGCTCCAACACATGCTCAGCAGACCAACCTGGTGGAACGGACTGCTAAACAGTTTAATGCTTTGAAACCGCCTGCTAAGTAGTTTGTAGGTCCCGAACCGACTGCTCATCAGTCCGTCGGTCCGCAGCCGCGTGATGAGCATACCAATGCGCCAGCACTGCCTGCTCAGCAAACCAATGTGTTGGCACGGCCTCCTCAGCACACTGACAATTTGGCACCACCTGCGCAGAAACCCGACATAGCTTCAACGCATGGTCAGTAGTCCGATGCCTCTGCTCCAACAGCCCAGGAGTCTATGCCTATGAATTATTCACTTGTTATTGAACCATTTGATTTTTGGGGCTTTGATTATATGGGAACTTTTCCTTCCTCTAATGGGTATACACATATTTTGGTTGCTGTTGATTATGTCACTAAGTGGGTAGAGGCTATTCCAACTAGCAGTGCTGATCATAACACCTCTATTAAAATGTTTAAAGAAGTTATTTTCCGTACGTTTGGAGTCCCTAGATATTTAATGACTGATGGTGGTTCACACTTTATTCATGGTGCTTTCCGTAAATTGCTTGCTAAATATGATGTCAACCATAGAATTGCATCACCTTATCACCCTCAATATAGTGGACAAGTTGAACTTAGCAATAGAGAAATAAAGCTAATATTACAAAAAACTGTCAATAGGTCCCGAAAGAATTGGTCTAAGAAACTTGATGATGCACTTTGGGCCTATAGAATAGCTTATAAAAATCCTATGGGTATGTCTCCATACAAAATGGTTTATGGAAAAGCTTGTCACTTGCTTCTTGACTTAGATCATAAAGCATATTAGGCAATAAAAAAACTCAACTATGAATTCAAACTTGTCGGTGAAAAGAGGTTGTTTGAAATTAGCTCACTAGATGAATGGAGAACCCAAGCTTATGAAAATGCCAATCTATTCAAGGAAAAAGTTAAGAGATGGCATGACAAAAGAACCCAAAAGCGGGAATTTAAAGTTGGTGAATATGTTCTACTATACAATTCTCGTTTTAGAATTTTTGCAGGAAAACTTCTTTCCAAATGTGCAGGACCATATATCATTGAAGAAGTTTATTGTTCTGGAGCTATTAAAATCAATAATGTCGAAGGCACTAACCCGAAGGTGGTCAACGGACAAAGAATAAAGAACTATATCTCAGGTACACCTATTAATGTTGAAACTAACATTATTCAAACCATGGCACCGGAGGAACACATAAAAGAGACCTTCTAGAACACTCCCGAACTCTGAAAAGGAAGAGGTACATGATACGGTAAGTAAACGGACTCCGAAAATTCCGCAAAAATATTTTCTGTCAGTTTTGGAATATTAGAAAAAATATAAAAATAAGAAACACCTGGGAAGGCAACCCACATGCCCACTAGGCACCAGGGCACACCTGCCCCACCTGGCGCGCCCTGGTGGGTAGTGGGCCCCTCAGGCACCTTCCCGATTCCGTTTTCCTGTGGTATACTTGTTTCCCATGATAAAAATTCTTTATATATATACCCCCAGACGATTTGACCACCACATCGCGGAGAAATCCTCTGTTCTTGTTTCGTGTTGTTTTTCTGGCAGATCTGAAAGTATGGCGTCTCAAGATTCGGATGGAGAGAGCTATGTCTCCAACTATGTGGCAGATCCAAAGATCTTTGGAGAGATCTATCCCTATCAATGGTCCATTGAGGACGAGGAAGATACCGACGTGGAGGAAACAAGGGGTGGCAGCTTCGATGAAGTCGAAGTCACACTACCTCAACATGGAGATATGCATGTGGAATTCAAGAAGTCAAGCCTACCGAACAGAGCAAACAAATCTAAGATCCAATTTATCCCATCTCGTTTTCTGCAGGAAAGCAAGCAAGCATTATGCAAGAATATATTAAAGCTTGAGCAGGGGAATGATGACTTGAGGGAGGAGAATTTTATCCTCAAGTGTAAACTGGAGAAGAAGAATACTACTACCTCCTCACCACCATCACCACCACCATCACCAAAGAAGGAGACTTCAGCACACGGGTATGGGCACTCCCCTTGGCTTGTGCCAAGTGTGGGGGAGATGCCCCGGTATTGTATCACCATCACTTTTATTACCTTTACCTATCTTAGTTCGATCCTTAGTTATTTCATGATTTAGTTGAATAAAAGTTTAGTATGATCTATTTTCGATTGCTAGTTTCATGATATATCTATCTATGTAATCGAGTGAGAGTTATACAATAAAGTTTAGTTTGAGTTTTTGCTTCTTTACCTTTTTGTTTCAATCAAAATAAAGGAAATAATGAAAAAGATCATATGCTAATCTTTTGGTAAGTAATGATATTACATAAGGAAAGTATAAGGGGTAAAATTTATTGAAAGTTGACCAACATAGCATTGGTCAATGATGCAATTCATGAAAGGATTAATAAGGGAAGAGAATATTCACATGCAAATAGACTATCTTGGACATCTTTTATGACTGTGAGCCCCCATTAAATATTTTATGCCAAATTGTTGACGTTGGACAAGGAAGACAATGTAACAAATTATGTTTGTTCATATTCACATAGAAGTTATATTGTCATGGATCCTCCAACATGTGGTGCTTGCCCAATATCTTTGCTAGCCAAAACTCCGCACTAAGTAGAGATACTACTTGTGCATCAAAAAACCTTAAACCCAAAATTCAAGTTTTGAGAGTCCACCATACCTACCTATGGATTGAGTAAGATCCTTCAAGTAAGTAGTCATCGGTGCATAAGGCCATAAAAATTGCTTCTAAATATGTTTGATCTTTTGGTGTAAAGAAAATAAGCGTTGTACGAACATGTGATGGCATAGTAATAAAAGCGACGGACTGCATAATAAAGGTTTCTATCATAAGGGGCAATATAATGTGACGTTCTATTGCATTAAGAGATTGTGCATCCAAAAATAAAAGCGCATAACAACCTCTGCTTCCCTCTGCGAAGGGCCTATCCTTTGCTTTTATGTATTTACTTCTTATGCAAGAGTCAAAGTGTTCTCCTCTATTCCTTTTTATTTTTCTCTTTTGCAAGCATCATGTGGTCGGGAAAGATCTAGGCACATATATCCAGTTGGATGTGAATGATCATGAGTTATTATTGTTGACATCACCCTTGAGGTGAGTATGTTGGTTGGCAAAGTTATAAGCCCCTATCTTTCTTTGTGTTTGGATGAAACTTTTTGTTCCATATGTATAATGTGAGTGTTAGCAATCATAGAAGATTAAATGATGGTTGAGTATGGGGACTTGCCAAAAGGCTCCGACATGAGACCCTTCATAAAAATATGATGAATTGTAATTGCAAAGTTGACTGAGAACATAGTTTGTTAGTTTTCAAGAAAGTTTATGCTTTGTACTTCGATGTTGTGATGAATTGCTAGTTGCTCACAAGAAGCTATATGATAAAGTTTTTTGATGTTATAATAATGACCATGATGCTACTATGTTTGTATTTTGTTTTTATCGACACCTCTCTCTCCAAACATATGGACATGATTTTCGATATCGACTTTCGCTTGAGGATAAGCGAGGTCTAAGCTTGGGGGAGTTGATACGTCCATTTTGCATCATGTTTTCCTACTGTTATTTATAGTGTTTTTATGCATTATAACACTTTATTGAGTAATTCTAATGCCTTTTCTCTCATAATATGCAAGGTTTACACAAAGAGGGAGAATGCCGGCAGCTTGAATTCTGGACTTGAAAAAGCTATGTCAGAGATACCTATTCTGCACTTCTCCAAATGAGCTAAAATTTTATGGAGAATTATTTTGGAATAAATAAAAATACTGGAATAAAGAAATACCAGAGGGGGGCACCCAAGTGCCCACTAGGCACCAGGGCGCGCCACCCGCTGGCGCGCCCTGGTGGGTAGTGGGGGCCCTTGCCCACCTCCGATGCCCATTTTATTGTACATAAGGTCTTTTGATCTAGAAAAAAATAAGGAGAGGACTTTCAGGACGGAGCGCCACCATCTCGAGGTGGAACTTGGGCAGGAGCACTTTTTCCCTCCGGCGGAGCGTTTCTGCCGGGGGAACTTCCCTCCGGGAGGGGGAAGTCGTAGCCATCGTCATCACCAACAACCCTCTCATCTTTGGGAGGACAATCTTCATCAACATATTCAACAACACCATCTCATCTCAAACCCTAGTTCATCACTTGTGTTCAATCTTTGTATCAAAACCTCATATTGGTACCTGTGGGTGACTAGTAGTTTTGATTATATCTTATAGTTGATGCTAGCCGGTTTATTTGGGGGAAGATTATATGTTCAGTTCCATTATGATATTTATTACTCCTCTAATCTTGATCATTAATATGTTGTGTGAGTAGTCACTTTTGTTCTTGAGGACATGGGAGAAGTCATGTTGCAAGTAGTCATGTGAATTTGATATTCGTTCAATATTTTGATGGTATGTATGTTGTTATTCCCTTAGTGGTCTGATGTGAACGTCGACTACATGACAGTTCACCATCTTTGGGCCTAAGGGAATGCATTGTGGAGTAGTTATTAGATAATGGGTTGCTAGAGTGACACAAGCTTAAACCCTAGTTTATGCGCTATTTCGTAAGGGGCTGATTTGGATCGATATGTTTAATGCTATGGTTAGATTTTATCTTAATTCTTGTTTCGTAGTTGCGGATGCTTGCAAGAGGGGTTAATCATAAGTGGGAGGCTTGTTCATGTAAGAACAGCACCCAAGCACTGGTCCACCCACATATCATATTATCAAAGTAGCGAACGCAAATCAAACCAACATGATGAAAGTAACTAGATGAAATTCCTGTGTGTCCTCAAGAGCGTTTTACTTATTATAAGAGACCGTTCCGGCCTGTCCTTTGCCACAAAAGGATTGGGCTACCTTGCTGCGCTTTTGTTACCGTTACCATTACTTGCTCATTACAAATTATCTTGCTATCAAACTATCTGTTACCTACAATTTCAGTGCTTGCATAAATTACCTTGCTGAAAACCGCTTGTCATTTCATTCTACTCCTCGTTGGGTTCGACACTCTTACTTATCAAAAGGACTATGATTGATCCCCTATACTTGTGGGTCATCAGCTGACGTGGCGGAGATTGATATGGACTTGCGCTGGGATACCTCTCGAGGTGGATTGGACTTAGAGGTGTATTGCTACTCGGATGATTCGGTGGCCATGGCACCGAGTTTGGAAACACGTGGCATTCCTTTCTCCATACAATGACACCATGTATGACTTCTGCTAGTGTCTGCTCCCTTTCACCTACAGGAATTTCAAGCTCTAGTGAGTCATATCCCGGTAGAACTTCATCCACCCCGACACAAGCATAGCCAGCTGGAATCGGATTGCCATGGATGGTTGCTTCAGGTGCATTCGGTAAAAGCAAAGCCGATCGCCACCTTCATGGATATGTTCTTCATTTTCTGGTGTATCTCACAATTTGTCCTCTCATTGATATCATCCACGGGGTAGTGAGCCAGCAGTGCATCATCGGCTCAGACCCCCGTGGAACCGACGCTGCTTTTACGCATAGATGGGACCGTACTATCCAATGCTGGATCTGCTTGCTCCTGCCGCGGAGATGCCCTTTGCTAGCTAATTATGTCCAGTTGCTCCTGCTGCTGCTTTAACATGCCTTCCAACTCCTCGTTCTTTGTTTCTATCTTCTGAAGCAGGTCTGCATCCTACTTCTTTTTTCTCTGACGGCTTCTATAAGTGTCGTTCCACTCCGAAAACCCTTGAACCCACGGAACAATGCCTTTGCCCCTTGTTCGTCCTCTGTGTTCAGGATTCTTGAGGGCACGTGTAAACTCGCCATTCTCTCTCTCGGGCTGGAACAACCCCTTCTGAGCATCTTCTATTGCTTCAAGTAAAGCGTCCGAGGCTGTTTTAAGATCTACCTTTTCAATAATCTTCCATGTAGATGGGTCCAACTTTCCCCCATGCTCATGAAGCTAATTCTTGGACCTCTCGGGCCAATCCGCTTTAACTGGAATGACCACTTCAGCAAGCATCTTGTCCTCAGCTGCTTTCCACTTAGGCACAGCTCTCTTGTATCCACCAGTCCCCAGAACATGGTTATACTCTTATTTCACAGCATTTATCTTATTTATTCTCGACCTTTCCAGAGCTTCATCCAATTCCTTGTACTTCACAAATGCGTCCCAGTGATCTTTTATCTTCTCTAGTGCTCTAGTGAATTCAGGAGTCTTCCTTTCTCCCTTGATGTAGTCGTTGAATAATCTTTTCTTCCAGCTCTGGAATTGTGTGGCCATCTTCTTAAGAGCAAACTGCTTGACTTTCAACCGTTTGCCATCTGTGAGACCCTCTGGTAGGTTGAAATGTGACATGAGCGTATCCCAAAGCAAATTTTCGATCTTTCGTCGACATAACTAACTCCTCGATCTTCCTTTGACTTATTCCATTCTTGAATGGTGATCGAGATGTTGTCCTTAACAATAACTCCGCATTGATTTATAAATTTACGGGCATTCTTTTCAAGAACAATCGGTTCGTGATCTTCTGCAACTTCATCGATGTGGAACTTAAAGCCATCGCCCAACTTTTTGGCCCGGCCTCATACCCTTCTAGGAGATTGGCTCGATCTGGAGGGCTAAAAGAAGAAAGATTCGTTAATATATATATATAGGGTAGCACTATTCTGATCCCAGGATCAGAATAGTTATTCTGATCCAGTCGCGCTATATAGGAGCGATCGAGGTCCTCCCGAGATCCCGAGAAACTAAAAAAAATAGGTACGAAAAATAAAAGGCCCATCCCACCCTCCCACGATCCCCTCCCTAACCTCCCCCAATCCTTGCATCTACCGTCTCCTCCCCAACTGGATCGCGCAGCCATCGCCGCTTACCTCCCCGGATCGCGCCGCCCCCACCGCCCTCGCCGCGGATCGCGCCGCCACCATCGTCCCTCGCCCCGCCTCCCATCGTAGCGCATCGCCCCGCCTCCCACCGTCCTATGTCGCCCCGCCGAGCATCGCCCCGCCTCCAACCGCCCTGTGTCGCCCCGCCTTCTACCGGAGGCCGAGTCCGGTGGTGGACCTCCCAGATGCGCCGGGCTCAACCTCCTCTCGAGGTCCATCTCCAACTCCCTCCTCTCAAGGCTCCCCGCTGCTAACCCCCGTCGCGCATCCGGCGACCCGGCGACTCGGCAACCACCATGGATGCGGGGGACAAAGAGGTCGCCCAATCCACGCTGTCCAACCCCAAAAGGTCCCCGGAGAGGTGCGTCCCCTGTTCGGCCAACCGTCGCCTCCCCACTCTGTCCCGCTCACCTCCCTATCCCTCCGGCCGACCTGCAGCTAGGGGAGCTCTTGACCTACAGCTGGTGGAAGTCTCGACCTGCAGCTCGTCGCGCCCGCCTCTGCCGCCCGAGATCCACCAGCTACAACCAGCGATGCGGCAACCACCCCCCACGACAGCCACCCATCGCCAGATGCGTCGGGACACTGGAGGGGCCACGCCATTCCTCCGCCTCAAGGCTGCTGCTGATTTGCTCCTTGCAAAAACAAGTGGGTTGTTGTAGTCCAATTTGTTCAACAACAGCAGGACAACTCTAGGATGCATATCATGTGCAACAGGATACAATTGTGCGCGCGTGGAGGTGTTGCTGTCTCCGGCGAGCTCCTGCATCCTTGAGCACGACGCATACATGACTGGGTCCTCCCTCACATTCCCCGCCCCATCCATTCTCCCCTATAGGTTGATCAGTGAGGAGAAGGTGAAAAAATAGATGAACTATGTTGTAATTAAGTGCATTGCCCTTGTTTGTTGTTATGCCCATGAGAGATGGATTTTTCATTTTGTAAGTTCTTCATTTTGATTGATTTTGATGAATCGTAGGAGTTTAATTATGTGCTAAAAAAGCCATCTGGCAAGTTCAAAACAGAAAAACCATGAAGTTCACCTTTGTTATCATTGGAAAAAAAATTAGCACTTGTTGAAGTATTTCACATACATCATCTTTTTTGTTCTTCAGAAGTTCACGTCACCAGGCCGCCGCCTGGTTATCATTGGAAAAAATTAAGACATGTTGCAGTATTTCACATACTACTTAGAAAAGCGGGTATTTCACATACTTGGAAAAGAATTGCACATCAGTTTATGTGTTTCTATAATTTTAAATGAAGTTATGCCTTTTTGGACATATAAAGTACAATTGTCACTTGTCCAGTAGTACAAAAACATTTCATTTCTTGTGCTTCACTTACTCCTGTAGTCCTGTTCTTGCTATTTAGGCCTTTATTTGACCGGAAAAATTAATTTGCATATTTCTGCATGCTTGTACATGCAAAAATTGATTATAAAATCATAAACATAAAAAGTGATCCTATAATTTTGAGGGCTTAAAAAAGAAAAGTGATATGTGGCTAAGTTCAAAATGCCCTCGTTTATAAGGTTCTATTTGACTGAAGGTTGAAAGTAATGGAATTTTTTCTCGAAGTATAAATACACAGTTTGTAGAAAATATGAAGAATTAAAGAAATACATTGTACATTGAAATAGAGATTTTTAGGGGTGCGTACTATTTGTTTTGTATGTGACAATTTGTTATGCAGCTGTTCTATAAACTGGACTTGAGAGCAGTTCCCATATACTCTTAAGCATGTGAAATAACTTATGAAAACAAGAAAAATAACAATGAAAAAGAAGTAAAAAAAACCTTGAAGTTCAACTAGAAGAGTCAAATAAGTTCAGGGCGCCCCTTGGCGGCGCGGGAGCCTTGGGTGTTCTCCGAGCAGGTTTGTTTCATCTCTAAAAATATATAATTATAAAAAAGGTAGTTGAACATTAGAACAAAAATTGGATTTATCAGATTTCTTAGGAAAAAGCAGAAAATAATAATCAAGAAGTTCAAATTTAAAAAATGAAGCGGTTTGATTTTTAGAAAAAAAATAATCTAGAAGTTCAAATTGCAAAAATGGAATAGTTTGGTGTACACAAAAAACTCAATTTCTTTTTGGTTCTAGGCAAAATAAATGTATGAAGTTCAATTTCAAAAAATGTTGTTCAATGTTTACTTAAAAAATGTTTTTTGCTTTCCTAAGAATAAAAAATCAGATTGTGAAGTTTATAAAAAAAACCTAGGGTTTACATGCTCAATTGTGATGTGTGATTTAGGAGTCATGGCAAAAAAAACGTAGGGACCCACCGGAGTGAAATTAATGACGCATATGGAAATAAACCAAGAAGTCCGTATTACAAAAATAGAGAAGTTCGATATTTATAAAAAACTCAGATTTTCCTTGTTACTAAAGAACAAAAATGAAGAAGTTCAAATTAAAATAAAGGAGTAGTTCGACGTGTAAAGCAACCTGAGTTTTTTTCTTCACTAAATTAGGAAAAGCGAGAACTTCAAACAAAAAAACATGAGAGAAGCTCATAGTGAAAACAACGAGAAGTTCAAGTACTACATCAAATGCGTTTTAGGTAATAATAAAAGAATGGTAAAATAAAACCTTAAAAGGTTTCTTGAAAGAAGTTCACGTGCTTTGCCCAGGGGAGTTCAAAAATACTTTTGAGAGAGGTTCACATTATATTTCCATAATCAAAAACACAAAAAAAATTGTTTTTGGTGGTTAAAAACAATTCTCTCAATCCACAAAGAAGTTCAATTATTATATCGGAGCAATTCGATTTCAAAAAAGAAAATAAAAAATTCAAATTATAAAAACGGGGAAAGTTCACGTACTATATGGTGTGTGTTTAATATGAGAATAATGAATAAAAAGGCAAGGTCCAATTATTTTGTTGCTATAAGTTCAAGTCCTCGGTCGGAGAAAGTTAAAAATATTATCGCGAGAGAGGTTTGTACAAAAGGAATATCAATTGTGTAACACCGACGAATGGGTGAGAAATTACAAATGAAAATACATGACAGAAGTTCAACGTGCAAACAGCAGGAAGTTCAGCTACTACACCGAATGAATTTCGAATGAAAATCTTTTAAACCGTAGTGAGTATGAAAAAAATGATCAAGACGAAAAAGTTGCGTGTTTAAAGCAGCTTTCCGTCGGTATATCACTTGCTCAATTCCGGTGAGTGGATAGAGAGTTACGAACAAAAAACAACACGTGAAGAAACAAAGTGAAGTTCAGGTAGACGTGATGATGAAGTTCAAGTTCTTCACGCGGTGAATTTTCGAAGACTCTGTTTCGTGATAAAACGCACAACGCATGATCTCACTGTTTTCAAAATTGCTTGAAAATGGCTAGGAATCAGAGAAAACCATCAACATAAAAAAGTTTTGCATTTTCCGTAGCTTTTCAACGGTATATTATTTGCCCCATTCCGATAAAGTTTGTAGAAATTATGGCAAAAATAAGTTTTTAGCCATTTTTAAAATTGACTTAAGACCGTAAAGATTTGGGAGAAACAATATATACGAAAAAGTTTCACATTTGTTCAAGCTTTCCAACGCCATATCATTTGTTGCATTCGGACATACGGTTAAAAAATTAGCTCGAAAATACGAACTCGGTGGAACTTTTACCGTTTTCTAAATTACTTTTAAACCGTTCAAAATTAGAAAAACATTTCAACATGAAAAAGCAGCGCATTTTCATAAGCTTTCCAACGCCGTATTATTTGCCTCAATTGGATTAGCCGTTTAGAAATGACATCGAAAATACGAACTCGGCTGTTCGGTTTGTGAAATTTTACGATTTTCAAAATTACTCTTTAACCATAGGGAATTAGAGAAAACATTCAACATGTGGAAGGAGCGGTTTTGCAGCAGCTTTCCAACGCCATATTATTTGCCTCATTCCGATAAACGGTTTAGAAATGCGATCGAAAATACGATTCACGTTTTTTGTATGAAGAAAAAACGGTTTTCAAAACTGCTCTTAAACCGCTTACATTTTGCCAAAAATTCAACTTGGGTGATAATACTTGTGTCCATAGCTTTCCAACGGTATATCGCAAGCCCCATTTGGGCAATGTTGGCGGAAGTTCAACTTAGCACTTGGAGAAGTTCAGGTCGAACAACTCAGGCAGTAAAATTGCAACACACGCATGTTCATCACGATCCGAGAGCAAAATCCGCCAATGAGCGAGATTCCTATTTAAAACGGGCATTTAGTTGCTAAAAACTGTTTGGAGATTACACTTACATCACATAGAACACGACTGACCAAAATAATTCGCGCGGGGAGACACGGTTGCGAAGATATCCCGAAGGTCGGGTTCCTACAGAGGGAAGTTCAGGCGTGTAACATAGGAAGTTCAGGTTGTGATCAGAATAATATTCTGATCCCGTGATCAAAATAGTGTTTATGTATATATATATATATATATACAAATCAATTAATACATCTAATGATCACCAGAGGCCTAATATATATATACCTCGCCGGACTTTGTTAATTGTCTAACATTTTCTTCGCCATCATTGTTTGTTTGCCCTTTGTCTCTTGGTTCTTCGCCGGAGTCGTTCAGAAATTATGAGCCGTCATCTGGTTCATTCTCTTGGTTTTGGGAGGAGCGTATCACGTCGAATATATCTTCTTCCTGGTATTTGCCGCTATCGTCCATAGCTTAACTAAACTAGAAGAAATATAAAACAATTTAGTATTCAAATTAGAATGCATTCAATAAGCAAAAACTGACTCATAGTATCGAGGAGAACAATACCGGACATGCAATCAATACACAACAATGCAACAATGTGATGCATGATCATGACATGGAGATATGATGTGGTTGGAGCTTATGCAACTAATAGCAATTTGGATGAAGTCCATTTGAACCAAGGGGGAACAACCACCATCAAACAAGAGGGAACACAATCAATGCAATGCAACAATATGATGCATGATCATGACATGGCAATATAATATGATTTGGGCTAATGTAGCTAGCAACAATTTAAATGGAGTTGGTTTGAACATAAGATTCAAATTCAAACTCCACATAAGGCATATCAAATGCCATTTATTCAAATTGTCTTATACAGTAGTTTAAGTTGTTCAAACATGCATGTAAATGCCATAAACAGATTCTTCATATTTTTCTGATAATTTTTCATATATAATTTATTTCCATTGGAGTTGTAGATTATTTCCTATGATTTTTAGAAGTTTAGGGATTTTTCTAAAAATAAACAAATCATTTAAGACTTATTTAAAATCCAGAAATCATTACTGCGTCAGCTGATGTCATCAGCTGTCTAGTCAAAGTCAAACCTGACAGTGGGGTTCCACGTGTCATTGACAGTGTGTGGTTAACAGACTTTAAACTAATCTAATTAGTTAATTAAGCACTAGGCCCACCTGTCACCCACTAATTAATTTAACTAATTAAGTTAGTTACGTTAATTAGGCCATTTAGTTTAAAACATGGGGGCCACACGTCAGCGACTGGGTGAGCCCAGTCGGCTGTGTTGACCGGGTCAACTGGGCCAGCCGGGCCCCTGGGGCCCACCAGGTAGTGACACTGGGGGTGGCCCTGGCCGGCGACGTCGGCGGGCTGGCGGCGGCGCACCGGCGGGGGAGCTCGTTCGAACACGGGCACCACGCCGCGTCGAACGGTGGCGGTGGCTTGAAGGGGGAAATGCCGGAAGGGCCACCGACGACGAGCAGGGAGGAGGTGGCATTCGGGCGACGGCGGGGATTGGGCTAGATTGCATGGGAAGGGGCATGGCGTGGTCCGCTCGAACGGCCGCTCGACGCCGTGCCGTTTGGTGGCAGTGGCGCGGCCGGAGCGGGCCTGCGGCGACGGAGGCAAGCTCGCAAGCGGCGCCCAGAATTGAGCTATGACGAGGGTGGCTACGAGTGCTACGGCCACAGAGCAGAGAGGAAAAGGAAGAGGGGGGAGCGTGTGCTCACGTTGATCCGGTAGAGGAGGGCAACGGGCTCGGGGACGGCCGGACGACGGCAACCGTGGCGAAGAAATACGGCAGCCTGGCGGCATCGATCTGTTCTCCCGGGCGGTGGCTGGCACTGCGGCACCAAGTCCAGGAAGTTTTATACTCGCGACCTTTAGTACCGTCTCCAGCCACGAACCGGGACTAAAGGTCCTTTAGTCCCGGCTCCAGCCACGAACTGGGACTAAAGGTATCTTTTCGGCGACCGCGTGGGAGCTGAAACCTTTAGTCCCGGCTGGTGGTTGTAACCAGGACTAAAGGTGTCTTTCAATTAATTTTCATTTTAGAGATTAAGTTTAACATATTGAAATTAATTATTGTAAAATGCAAAACAATTTGAAAACTAAACCAAATGAGTTGATTCAAATTTCCATGGATTCATCTTGAAGATTTCTATCAACTAGTATCATTTTGACAGGAAGTTGCATAATTAATTTTGCACTTATTAATTAAATACAGTAATTGAAGACATTATTTTAAACTTCAAAAATTCATATCTTCAGTTCTGTTAAGCCAAATGGAGCACATAAGATGTCAAATTGTTTGTCTTAACTTAACCTACACATTCATATTTTGTTTGGACATAATTGCATTGATTAACTCCTTTGTATAATTAAAACACTAAAAGGACAGGAATAATTGAAAATTCATAACTTAATAAATAATTATTAAAAAAAATCATGTTTCAAACACCAGAATGCCCTAGCTTTTTGGTTGGATTTTGATGCTCCGGAATCCACCTAGGAACACCCAAAACACATATATACCCTAACTCTTACAAAGATTCCCTCCGGTTTGTCCGAAGTGGGACTTTCCAGCAATAAGTCCAGAAACTCACTGAGAGAAAGTGATGTCAGTGAAGCCGGTCACATTCCAGGGTGGGATCTTGGGGTATAAAACTATTTCTTCGTGATGTCCCTTGCTTATGATTGCGCCGTAACCATGGAGAATCTTCATCATTTAACAGGATGCTTGGGTCAGTCTTCACTATGAAGAGAGGAATTTCATCAAACTTATTATAATATTCTGACATGTCTGTCTTGTCCTCCACTCCCACGATGTTTCTTTCCCAGAAAGAACTATGTGGTGCTTTGGCTCATCATATGATGTATTCGCTTCCTTATCTTTTCTTTTCCTCGGTTTGGTAGACATGTCCTTCACATAGAAAACCTGAGCCACATCATTGGCTAGGAAGAATGGTTCCTCTGTGTACCCAAGATTGTTGAGATCAACTGTTGTCATTCCGTACTGCGGGTCTCCCTTTACCCCGCCTCCTGTCAGAGTGACCCATTTGCACCGAAACAAAGGGACCTTAAAAGAAGGTCCATAGTCAAGTTCCCATATCTCCTCTATGTAACCATAATATGTGTCATTTTTCCTATTGTTGTTTGTTGCATCAAAGCGGACACCACTCTTTTGGTTGGTGCTCTTTTTATCTTGAGCGATCGTGTAAAATGTGTTCCCATTTATCTCGTACCCTTTGAAAGTGAATATAGTCGAAGATGGTGACTTGGCCAACAAGTACAGCTCATCTCCAACAGTGGTGTTATTCATGAGATGTGTTTGCAACCAACCGCCGAAAGTCGCCATGTGTGTATGATTAATCTATGGGTCAGACTGCTCCGGGTTCTTGGAGAGTACAATATCCATGTGTTCCTCGATATACAGAGCCACCAAGGTGGAATTTTGTTGAACTGTGTAGTGTGCTTGAGTGAAAGATGCCCGTCCATACTTATTACTTGTTTCTTTCCTAGCGTGCCTTTTCCACACAGTCTCCCCTCATGCCGCGATTGAGGAACACCAATCGGCTTAAGGTCAGGAATAAAGTCACCATAAAACTCAATAACCTCTCTGTTCCATAGCCCTTGGAGATGCTTCCTTCTGGCCTAGCACGGTTATGAACATATTTCTTTAAGACTCCCATGAACCTCTCAAAGGGGAGCATATTGTGTAGAAATACAGGACCCAGAATGGTAATCTCTTCGACTAGGTGAACTAGGATGTGCGTCATAATATTGAAGAAGGATGGTGGGAACACCAACTCGAAACTGACAAGACATTGGACCAAATCATTCTGTAACCTTGGTAGGATTTCTGGATCGATTTCCTTCTGAGAAATTGCATTGAATGCACGTAGCTTCACAATGGCTAATCGAACATTTTTCGAAGCCCCCTCAATGCCGGAAGTAATTGCATCATAATCACGTGGCAGTCATGAGACTTTAGCTTTTGGAATTTTTTCTCTGTCATGTTTATTATTCCCTTTATAATCAACGAGAAGCCAGACGGGACCTTCATACTGCTCAGGCATTCAAAAAAGATTGCCTTCTCTTCTTTGATAAGAGCGTAGCTGGCACGACCTTGATACTGCTTTGGATGCATGCCGTCTTTTTTGTTCATACGTTGCTAGTCCTCCCGTGCATCCGGTGTATCTTTTGCCTTCCCATACACGCCCAAGAATCCTAGCAGATTCACGCAAAGATTGTTCGTCACGTGCATCACGTCGATTGCAGAGCGAACCTCTAGGACTTTCTAATAGGGTAGCTCCCAAAATATAGATTTCTTCTTCCACATGGGTGTGTGTCCTTTAGCGTCATTTAGAACAGATTGTCCTCCAGGACCCTTTTCAAAGATTACACCTAAATCCTTGACCATATCAAATATATCATCACCAGTACGGTGGCCAGGGTTCTTCCGGTGATCTGCCTCACCTTTGAAATGCTTGCCTTTCTTTCTTAAGGGATGCATGATCGGAAGAAACCGACGATGTCCCGGGTACACAATATTTTTACATTTATCCAAATATATAATTTCAGTCTCATCTAAACAGTGCATGCATGCATTGTATCCCTTGTTTGTCTGTCCTGAAAGGTTACTAAGAGCAGGCCAATCATTGATGGTTACAAACAGCAACGCTCGTAGCTCAAATTCCTCCTGTTTGTGCTCATCCCACACACGTACACCTTTTATATCCCACAACTGTAAAATTTCTTCAACTAATGGCCTTAGGTACACATCAATGTCATTGCCAGGTTGCTTAGGGCCTTGGATAAGAACTGGCATCATAATGAACTCCCGCTTCATGCACAAACAAGGAGGAAGGTTATAGATACATAGTCACAGGCCAGGTGCTATGACTGCAGCCAATGGGGTAGCCAGGATTGGCCGACGCCCCGGGCCAAAACTTAAGGGCCAAATTTTTTCCCAAAAATTACCCCAGTTTTAAGCATAACAAAAGTAAAGCTAATTTGCAACTGATAAGAATCTGAACACAATATTTAATATTGCCTCGTCTCATAATGTAACACATAACAAAAGACAATAAAAAGGATAAGTAATACAAAAGAGGGTACCAAATCAAAGGGTTGCTTGATTTGATCTTCCCACGATTACATCTTCAATAGTGACAGATGATTCACCTTCAAGTATAAAATTTGATATGCAAGTCAGTGCATAGAAAAAGCAATTAAAAACATGATACTAGATGCAAAATATGATCAGTTGGTTGGCATGGACCCTTACTAATGTACTCCCTTCTAACCAGATCTCTAATGTCTGGATCCAAATTCTCAATAGGTATTCTCTTACTAGGATCTGGTTCGATATCACCGGGCTTAAGTTGAGGTGTAACATGAGGAACATCATCATTTGCTGCAATTGAAGGGCATGTTTCTGTTACTATGGAATCAGTGCTTTCTGCTTGAAAACAAGAGGTCAGTGTCATGGTTCTTTTGTTCATCTTGTCTTCCTGTAAATTGGAACAAAAAATTTGGAAACTAGTTTCTAATGCAACAACTAAACAACTAATCAAAGTAGTATTTGGAAGCATCATTTTGAATGGAACTAATATATTGAAAGGGTAATTTGAAGAATTAATCCAGAGAGCAAAAACATCTAACCGTTGCTGTTGCCTGCTTTCTCAAAGGAAATTAGGATTTGGGAGTGGTCACTGGGAAGAGGAGGAATACCTGGCCGGCTGGCCGGACGGTGGCGGTAGGCCGGAGGCGGGGCGAGGTCTCTAGATGCCCGGACGAGCGATTGCGTGCGGCGTCGCTGAACGAGAGTCCGGGCGAGGTCGTGAGGCACTGGGGCGCACGGTGTTGCTGAACGAGAGGCCGAGCGTGGTCGCCGGACGATCAGATCAGATGGATGAAGACGTCGCCTCGCCGGACGAGCAGATGGACGAGGATGGGGTCGCCGGATTTGATGAGCGGGGCGGTGAGTGGCGGCCGACGGGTGGCCTTTTCTCGGCTTCTGCTCTCCTGCTCGAACGGCGGCTGGCTGCGCTTGATGCGTAGGGTTCGGCCGGGCGAGAGGGGCAGGTGCTCGGCTGGGCTGCACCTACGCCCCGGGCCACTTCTGAAATTTTCTAAAATATAGGCTAATTTTTTTTGCCATGGCCCTGGTAGCCCGGGGCCCAACTACGCCTTTGACTGCAGCTCTGTTCCCCAAAAGGATTCATGCCATCTGTACTTAGACCAAACCATAAGTTCCTTGCGTCATCTGCAAACTCCGGCCACTTTCTCTCAATTTTTCTCCACTGCGACCCATCATCGGCTCCTCTCAACATCGTGTCTTTCTTACGGTCTTCTTTGTGCCATCGCAACAACTTGGCATGCTCTTTGTTTTGGAACAAATGTTTCAACCGTGGTATTATATGAGCATACCACATCACCTTGGCAGGAACCCTCTACCTGGGGCGCTCGCCCTCAACATCACCAGGGTCATCGCGGCTGATCTTATAGCGCGATGCACCGCATACCGGGCATGCACTCAAATTCTCACACTCCTCGTCGTGGTAGAGGATGCAGTCATTAGGGCATGTATGTATCTTCTGCACCTCTAATCCTAGAGGGCAGACAACCTTCTTTGCTTCGTACGTACTGTTGGGCAATTCGTTATCCTTTGGAAGCGTCTTGTTTATCATATTCAGTAACTTTTCAAATCCCTTGTCAGATATACCATCCTCTGCCTTCCATTGCAGCAATTCCAGTGTAGTACCCAGCTTTTTTTGTCATCTTCGGAATTTGGGTACAACTTTGTTTTGTGATCCTCTAACATGTGCTTCAACATCAACCTCTCCTTTTCACTTTCACAGTTTCTCTTTGCATCAACAATGGCCCAACCAAGATCATCAGCGGGCTCATCTGATGCCTCTTCTTCAGCTTCCCCCATTGTAGTACCATCGAATTCAGGGAACCTAGGATAGTTATCATCATCCTCTTATTCTTCATTGTCTTTCATTATAACCCCTCTTTCTCTGTGCTTGGTCCAACAGTTATAACTGGACATGAAACCGGACTGAAGTAGGTGGCTGTGAAGGATATTTGAGGTAGACTAATTCTTAGTTTTCTTACAGACACCACATGGACAACACATAAAACCATTCCGCTTATTTGCCTCAGCCACACGCATGAAATTATGCACGCCATTAATGAACTCGGGAGAGCGTGGGTCATTGCACATCATTGCCGGCTCATCTTCATTACACAACATCGAAGTGACCAAATTAATACAAGTTCATCACATTAAAACCAAAGTAGAGTAGTGACCAAATGTTATTACTGCAAAAATATATACATAAAGTTCATACATACTTCTCATAAAACAACATACAACTATCTAAACATTTAAATGCAATAACAAATGCAATCAAAATCGCAACTAAGATAATAATTGATCCAACGGCATAATGATACCAAGCCTCTTTATTAATGGCATATTTTCTAATCTTTCTAATCTTCAAGCGCATTGCATCCATGTTGATCTTGTGATCATCGACGACATCGGCAACATAAAACACCAATTTCATCTTCTCTTCTTCAATTATTTTCAATTTTTCTTTCAAATAATCGTTTTGTTTTTCAACTAAATTTAACTTCTCGACAAGAGGGTCGATTGCAATTTCCGGTTCACATACCTCCTAGATAAAAATATTTATGTCAACTTGATGGGCATAATTGTCATAAACACGAAATGAAACAAATAGTTATAAAAGATAATATACCACATCCGAATCATAAACCGGACGAGGGCCAACGGGGACGGATATCAAAACCATGGCACTATATATAACAAACAATCATACAAGTAGGAAAATTATACAAGTAACTATCTAAATCATACAAATAAGATTTTATTTTTTACAAAAAGGATAAGAACAAAAGGCTCACCAAGGTGGTGCCGGCGACGGGACGGCGCGGGCGGTCGACGGCTGTGAGGACAGGGACGGGAAGGCACTAAGTAAACCACACCTACTCATATGCAAACTAGGAAGTTAATTTGAGCTCAAATTGCATATAAATCAAATAAACTCCCACATAATTACTACCAAACTAAAATCTACAAATCATTATACTTATAGAGCATGAAACGAGCTAAATTAGCTATGATAGATGAAAGGATGAAGTTGCTAAACTTTTAGAACCCTTGGATAGATGGGTGCCTCCAATCCTGACAAATCTTGACAAAAATGGAGGATGAACTCGAGCTTGGTGAAGGAAACAGAGAGGAGAGAAAGCTTGGACTCGGGCTTGGACGAAGCAGCTTTATAGAGAAGACTTTAGTCCCGGTTGATGATACCAACCGGAACTAAAGGTCTATCTTTAGTCTCGGCGGGTGATATCAACCGGGACTAAAGGGGCTCGTCGGGGCCCCAGCCAGCCGCAACCCCTTTAGTCTCGGTTGGTATCACCAACCGGGATTAGAGGTCCCACATGAACCGGGACTAATCCTGGCCGCGCTGTGCCCTCGTCCGCTCCTAGCCGTTGGAACCGGGACTAATGCTCACATTAGTCCCGGGCTCAAACCCGCCCCCCTGATTTGAACTGGGATGGCCCCTCCTCCCCCTAATCCCAATCACAAATTGCCACCTGTCTAATCATGTAAAATTACGTTAACTTTGTTCGTAGATGTATCATTAATCGGGTTCCTTCTTGTTACAGGCAAACCTTTAGGATTGTGGTTTAACGGATGACTTGACATGGATTGATTGAGAAGCACCAGGCCCCACACCTGAAATCAAGGAGCAATGCTAGAGTTACAGTCATTCAGGATCAACGGTGGGCTGATGTGGAGCAAATCAGTTGGTTCAGATTACACCCCAATGAAATTTAGGTGGGGGGGGGGGGGGGGGGGGGGGGGGGGGCGTAAAAGTTGCATAGGTTAATCGTACATTTAGGATTATTGTCTTATCGAAAGGGGACACATAAGTGCGCAAGGTGCAGCCTGTACAGGTGCTGCATGTAAGTTTACTATTTCCGATACTATAAACGCGTGCAGACGCGCAACTCATGTATCGTTCTCAAACAATAAATCTCCACTACACAAGGTTTCTCAGTCAGCTAGCGAAATGGCTTTCGCGCTCAATGCGTCTTAGTCTTGCTACCGTTCGTCTTTCCAGTCGTCGCAGCTCCCGAGGCCGATGGCAGCAGCGGTGATGATACCGACGCGGAGGAATGTTCTGCCGGTCATTAGGGCGCTCATCCCGTATATCACCGCCGGTGATCCTGACCTGGCCACAACGGCGGAGGCGCTTCGTCTCCTGGATGCCTGTGGCGCCAACGTCATTGAGCTCGGCGTGCCCTGCTCCGACCCCTACGTGGACGGTCCGATCATCCAGGCTTCGAGTGCGAGGGCTCTGGCGGGCGGTGCGACAATGGACGGCGTGCTGGCGATGCTCAAGGAGGTGACACCGGAGCTGTCGTGCCCGGTGGTGCTCTTCTCGTACTACAGGCCTATCTTGTGTCGAGGGTTGGCCGAAATCAAAGAAGCCGGTGTACACGGTAGGTAACCTTTTCTCTTCATTTGATGATTATGTTCACAATTTGGCATGCAGGTACAGGAGCTACTACTGATCCAGTTTCGCTTGATCTTATATACATCTCCTTCCCAGGTCTTATAGTACCTGATCTCCCTTATGTAGCCGCGCATGCATTATGGAGTGAAGCCAAGAAGAACAACCTCGAGCTGGTATTTCCATTATGTGTCATACACAGTGTTTTAAATAGCGGGCTATGGCATATAGCGGCAACCCTTAAAAACAGCTATAGCTGGGCTATAGCGGGCTATAGCGAGGCTATAGCGGCAAATTGTACATGAAATCATTTAGCTGCAACATGCTCAAACAGCTATAGCGGGGCTATAGCTGGCTATTTAAAACTATGGTAATACATCAGCAAGCGAGCATTTTCAAATTCCTTACACTACAGATATTGGCACTACCAGAAAGTAGAAAAGCTCTATCAATCTGATATACAATTGATGTATTCAGGTGCTGCTCACAACACCAGCCATACCAGAAGAAAGAATGAAGGATATCACGAAAGCTTCGGAAGGTTTCATTTACCTGGTAGATTTCAGCACATGCAATCCACCCCGTTCATTCAAAAGTTACCAGCTCCTAACACTGCATACTCCAACTAAACCGTATTACGCAGGTGAGCGTCAATGGAGTTACAGGTCCCCGTGAAAACGTGAACCTGCGGGTTGAGTCCCTCATTCAAGAGATAAAAAAGGTACGTATCTAATTTGAAAGAAGACAAAAAAAATTACCGTAAAATTCTTCTGTGTTACTATTAGTTTATACACGTGATCTAGTGTCCAAGAAATGAAGAGTCTAGATGGCTGCTCAGTAATTCTCAGTCACTGACCACGTGTTTGTGCTGTTTGCAGGTTACTGACAAACCTGTTGCAGTTGGCTTTGGCATATCAAAATCTGAACACGTAAAGCAGGTAAAAAATGGCCACCATTTAAATTGTGTCCCAAGAGCTGACAAGATACACAGCTGTAATTACATCAATGCACATGGACAGATTGCAGGGTGGGGTGCGGATGGGGTGATCATTGGCAGTGCGATGGTGAGGCAGTTAGGTGAAGCAGCTTCGCCCAAAGAAGGATTGAAAAGGCTAGAGGCATATGCCAGGAGCATGAAGAATGCACTACCATGATGAAGTGTGTGGATGGACGCAGCACCAGTAAATAAATTGATCGGAAGCCTAGTAATAAAGCTACTCCGGCTAGATCGTCAATATATTATTAACATGTGGAGTTAGAAATCGGAGTACTTGAAAGTACCTAGTTCAACGAGTACATCGTCATTGTATCCTTAGCCTTTGGCCTGTGATGGTCCTGAGTACCTAGTTTACCGGTTTCAGGAAGTTTACTGGAATAAGCCGTGTATATACTATATACAAAAATGTGCTTGAATCCATGACTCGGCAAATGAAATAAGATGTGCTCATCCTTCTGTTGATGTTCCATTATTTTTGTTCTGTCAGTGTTGAATGGTTGCTCAGAAAAGTGACCGCGCGGCAACATCACGAGACGTGTGCGCTTGATGCTCATCCGAACATCATTCTACGCTTCTAGCAATTTTCTT
This sequence comes from Thinopyrum elongatum, assembly GCA_011799875.1. Classification (NCBI taxonomy): domain Eukaryota; kingdom Viridiplantae; phylum Streptophyta; class Magnoliopsida; order Poales; family Poaceae; genus Thinopyrum; species Thinopyrum elongatum. The sequence continues at coordinate 85,567,179 of CM022303.1, read as the reverse complement.
GGACCCTGATAAATGTCACATGTGTGGCATGAACACATGATAAATGTCACATGCGAGGATGATAACTTTAGTTGTGAAGTATGACTACTTTTCGGATGTCAAGTTTCAGTTTCCTTTTTGATTTATTTTCAGATGATGACTTTAGTTGTAAAAAGCGTCAGAATCGGATTGTTTTGTGCCACACCTGTGACACTTATCTTTTGACATCTTTTTTGTTAGAGAGTGTTGCTCACCTATTTCATCCTACCCCTTCGCCAATCGTACTACACAGACGCTTAACTATCATCTCTGTTTAATACATGGAACTGCAGCCGCATAAAAGAAATGTCCTTGAAAAAATTCTATCTTTTAATCATGAATATATTGTGTGGGACAGCAGCTGTCCCGCAATCCTCTGTGTGGTATATTAATTCGCAAGAAATACTTATTTTCAGATAAGTGAAAATGTCGACCAAAATAGAAATCTATGGTAAAAATACAAAAAGAAATACTGCATAGCCCTTGGTTGACACTGTTTGGAAGTCCGCTTCTGACAGATAATTGCCGCGCTCTCCACCGGGACCGTCGTCCGCCGAGAGCTCCGCCCAAGTCCACCGGGCCAACTAAGAGAGAAAGCGCCCCGCCGGCACCCCCTCCGGTGGCGGCACGGTGGGGGGGGGGGGGGGGGGGGTGTAAAGGTGTGTTATACGCACCCAGTGGCGCTGCTAGGGTTTCCCCCCGTGTCGTCAGAGGAGGGCAACGCGGCACGGCTATGCTCTTAATTGAGAGCCCACTCCCATCAGTTTTTCATGTCCCTCTCCTCCATGTTGGCAAAAGCGCCATGTAGACCGACTATAAGCCTATTATTATAATTGCTCTAAACTATCTATTTTAAAGATAAGATGTGTTGTTTTTTATTTGAACCACTTGTCCCCAATTTATTTCCTATTAGACCCTCGCAACAGTCGCAACAAAAACTATTTTAAAAGTAGTACTTTCACCACTGTAGTACATTTCTTTGTGAGAAAATTGTAGTGTGTTTTCAGCTTGCATTGATTTTTTTCTCTTGATAAAGGGCGCCTCTTACGTGTTTCAAAGACCCAACATGCTTCTTCTTTTTTTGCATTATAGGCTCTTTCATAAACTGGTTTTTTAAATCTCTTTTATTAACTTAAAATTTAACACTAATAAAATACAAAGTATAATGCAAATGATCACTTAGATTCATATTACTTGTCTTAAATTTGTCTAGATACGAATGTATTTAGACACGTCAGGTTCTTATACATACTCCTTCGGTTCTAAAATAAGTGTATCTGTCTTTGGACCGAGGGCAATCTAAGTCTAGTTAGAAAATATCGATTCGGGAGCACTTGAGCATGGAACACTCTGTAGATAGATAAACTTATTATTATTCTAAAGAAAGAGATAAACTTATTACTCCATGCATGCATGGGAACTATAATTGAAGGAAACAATATATAACTTGTTGTGTCAGACTGTCAGTAATCCATGTTACATGTCCATAGATCTTAGGCTATATATAAAAATAAACGCAACAATCGAGAAGCTAGGCCTCACAGCGAATTATATAATTGAAGAAACAATATCATAACTAGGTATATTACTCCATATGCTACATGTGCATCGATCTTGGGCTATATAAACGAACGCACCGATGGAGAAGCTAAGCCTTACAGCTAGTAAGAACTAAGAACGATATATAGCTAGCTCTCTCTCTTAGCATTGTTGCCATGGCTCACGTACATGTAGACGAGATGCTCCACGAAGCAGCAGCAGCCGCTCCACGATCTCTCTTGATTGCGACTGCGGTGCTCTTCTCCCTTGTGGTTCTGCCGCTCCTACTCCGCATTATTACCAAGCAGGGAGCGGCAAGCGATGCCAAGCTGCTGAGCCTGCTCCCATCTCCCCCGACGAGACTCCCCATCATCGGGCACCTGCACCTAATGGGCGATCTCCCCTACGTCTCCCTCGCCGGCCTGGCCGCCAAGTACGGCCCGGAACTCATGCTGGTGCACCTCGGTGCCGTGCCCACCGCCGTCGTCTCCTCGCCGCGCACTGCTGAGGCCGTCCTGCGCACCCACGACCACATCTTCGCATCGCGGCCGCGGTCGATGGTCTTCGACATCATCATGTACGGGCAGACGGACTCGTGCTTCGCGCCCTACGGCGAGCACTTCCGGAAGGCCAGGAAGCTCGTGACGGTGCACATGCTCAACGCCAGGAAGATACGGTCCCAGCGACCGGCCCGGGAGGAGGAGGTCCGGCTAGTGATTGGAAAGATCGCCAAGGCTGCGGCCGCGCGCGAGGCCGTGGACATGAGCGAGCTCCTGCACTCGTACGTCAACGACCTCGTTTGCCGTGCTGTGTCGGGCAAGTTCTCCCAGGAGGAGGGGCGGAACAGGCTGTTCCGCGAGCTCACCGACATCAACGCGGCGCTCCTGGGAGGGTTCAACATCCTGGACTACTTCCCGAGCCTGGGGAGGTTCGAGTTGGTCTGCAAGGTGGCGTGCGCCAAGGCCCGACGGGTGAGGAAGCGGTGGGACCTGCTCCTCGACAAGCTAATTGACGACCATGCTGCAAGGATGGTAAGCCGCGAGGATGAGGCCCAGGCGGAGCAAGAAGAAGACAAAGACTTCATCGACGTCTCCCTATCTCTTCAGGAGGAGTATGGCCTCACTAGGGACCATATCAAGGCCATCTTGATAGTAAGTGCACCATTTACATTTGCCATCTCTACTTTACTTGCTGTGGTAGCTCAATATCCAGGTCCGGTACATGCAATTCCAGGACATGTTTGAGGCCGGCACGGACACCTCGTATATGACGTTGGAGTTTGCCATGGCGGAGCTCATACGGAAGCCACACCTTATGAAGAGGCTGCAGGAAGAGGTAAGGAAGAATGTACCCAACGGGCAAGAGATGGTCGCCGAAGACGATCTCCCCAACCTGACCTACCTTAAGGCTGTCATCAAGGAGACACTCCGGCTGCACCCGCCCGTACCTCTCATGATTCCACACTTCTCCCTAGATGCCTGCACCGTTGATGGCTACACAATCCCAGCAAACACTCGTGTCGTTATCAACGCCTGGGCACTCGGCAGGCACAGTGGCTACTGGGAAAATGAAAATGAATTCCATCCTGAGAGATTTATGAATGGAGCCGGCGTTGATCTGAAGCCAAATGAGTTCCATTACTTGCCATTTGGCTTTGGACGAAGAATGTGCCCTGGGGTTCACTCGGCATCAGCAACGGTTGAGACAATGCTGGCAAACCTCATGTACCGATTCGATTGGAAGCTTCCACCCGGATTGAAGGAAGAAGACATTGATATGACTGAGGTGTTTGGAATAACGGTTTCAAGAAAGGAAAAGCTCATCTTAGTCCCCGTGACCGCGTGAGTGCATGTAGCGCAAAAATTTGAGCCATCATGGTAGTTGGTGCGCCCATATATGAATGTATTCAGAACCTTTTTTTATTTCGAAAAGAAGGTTGAAACCGTCAACCTCTGCATCATTGTAATGCGCACAACTAGAAAAATAAATGTGAATTGCTTTTATGTCTGTTGTCCCATTTGTTACCTAAGTCATTAACACCGACAAGCATTATTCATAAAATAAATACTCAATGCTTGTCAATCAGTGCTGATGACTTAGGTAACAATATTTCACTACTAGAATCTGGTTTTGTCCCGAGTTCCAAGAGTTCGCGGAGTTCATTCTATCAAGAACTCGGCGAAATTCTGCCTGCCGAGTTTGATCCAAAATTGGACTCGGCGGTGATAAGCAACTCGGCAGAGTTGTGCCTTTGCCAGGTTCTGATAAAAACGACTCGGAAAAAAACAAAAATTTAGCAGAATAACAAATTCGCCGAGTTCCGAGAGAAACAAACTCGGCCATAACTGACATGCGGGACCAGCTGTCAAGCAGTAGACGGAGCCGTGACGGCGGCCCTTGTTTGCCGAGTTTCAGCCAATGAAGATTCGGTAAAGATTTACTAAATTGTATTTTTCTAAATGGGTGTTCCACGTGTCCCTTTGTCGCCGAGTTGTGCGCCCACAACACTCGGTAAATTTTTTACCTTATTCATTTTTAAAAATAGGAATGCCATGCGTCACGGTGTTGCCGAGTTTTTGGCCGAAAACTCGGTAACGATCTTACACCTGCTGTTGACCTGTTGACCGTCTGCCTCATTATACCGAGTACCAAAACTCGGCAAACGCTTCGTCTTAAATGTGAAACAAAAGGGTTTTCCGTGTCTCATTCTCTGGCCAGACCCTAGTTATAGCTAGCTCCCTCTGCTCCGACAATGGATCGCCGCTGCGCCGCCTCCTCCACTTCTGGCAGCCGCGCCGACGCCTCTCCATCTCGAATCCGTCGTCGGTGCATCGACGATTCGACAACCGATGCATCCGCATCGCGGACGGTCGCCGCTTTCGTCGTCGTCGCGTCCACGGGCCCTGCCCCTGTCGGAACCGTGGCCCCCGGCTCGGCGGCTGTCGGATCGGCGGACGACGTCGCAACCGTGGCCACGGGCGCCGCCGCGACTATTTTCGCCCCCGCCTGCAATGCTCTCCGCCGCGCCCACTGGTGCCTCCCCCACTATCGACGCCGGCCTCCTCCTTCCTCGTCGCATAGGCACCGGCGTCCGCAAGAACAGGGAGGAGCGCGCGAGGTGAGCTTCTTCACCTTTTTTTTTCCTCTTTTGGCAAAATGTGCATGCATGTAAATAATGTACGTATGTAGATACTTAACATTTGGGGAAATTGTGGAAATGTTACTTAAATCAGACATAATTTTTTTTCTGTTAGATGTAATTTGTGTATCGATGCATAGATCTAATTAAATTGTTTATTTGTTCCCTGTTGGGTTTGGTAGTTTAATTTATTAATTAATTTGATGCGTATATATGTGTGTGTGTGTTTGATCGGTTATTTGTTAGCAAATTGATACGAACAGTTAATTAGTGCAGATGATAGTATTTATAGCTAGCTACTTTCTAAATTAATCATTAGAAAGTTGGATAGAGATATATATTTGCAAATTATATTATTGTTGCATGGCATGCACAAAATGCAGCGGAGACATGTACTCGGATGGGCCATGGTGTGTCCCCTCCTCGAGAGAGGAGGTGATCACCCCTACCTCTAGCGAGGATTCGGGTGTCTGCATGCCGTCCCCCTCTCCAGATGAAGCTCTCGATGACTATGATGACATTGAGAGCATGGAGGGGGAGAGGGAGGTGCACACCGACTCCGACTTGCATGCCGTGACGGATGAGGAGCAACACGACTACGAGGACGACTATGATGAGTCCGGCACAGACGACGATGACGACAACCAGGCTTTGTTTGAGGGTTCTATGTAGTTTGTGTTGAACGAGCCCGATTTGTATGTTAGTATCTATCTATTATATTATTAAAACGATAGAAAAAGGACGGTAGAGATTCAATATTATAGAGTTATGATAAATCAACGGCAGCGATGCGCGTGATTTCAACTTGAAAAGGCCAGCCAGGCAGACGGAGTACGTACGAGTACAAAGCGACATCTATTACAAGGAAACGAACGAAGCGGTGCATCAATAACCAGTCACGTACATCTATATCCACAAGTAGAAAACAAGGCTTTAGTTGAGGTCAAGATAAGGTTATTAATCCATGTTCACTTACGAACCGGGACCAAAGGGTGCATCAGTCCCGGTTCGTGAGGCCAGGACGCCGGCTAGGCCTCCGGTGTCATTGGTCCCGGTTCATCTGACATCTTTGGTCCCCGTTACAGACACGAACCGGGACCAATGGGCCTCGCTCCTGGCCCAGCACCTTTCGTCCCGGTTGGTGGCTGGAACCGGGATCAATGGTCAGTCTTCTGTCCCGTTTCTAGCCACCAACCGGGACTAAAGATAAGCCTATATATACCCCCGCCACTGCCCACTTACTCCTCTGTTTTTTGGGCGGCCGGCGTGTGCAGGTGCGTGTTGCTCTAGCTCTCACCTCTCATGCACATGAGGTGTTCGATGAGATGCTCAAGCCACAGTTAAGCTTTCTACACTCCAAGCTCGACCTTCAAGCTCCATTTTCCTCTAGATTTGTCTAGGTTTGGCGGTCCATTGATGTCTACTACACAACTTGTTCTTCTAGACTCGTGTTGGGCCTCCAAGCGCAGAGTTTTGTAGGACAGTAGCAAATTTCCCTCAAGTGGATGACCTAAGGTTTATCAATTCGTGGGAGGCGTAGGATGAAGATGGTCTCCCTCAAACAACTCTGCAACCAAATAATAAAAAGTCTATTGTGTCCCCAACACATCAAATACGATGGAAATTTATATAGGTGCACTAGTTCGGCGAAGAGATGGTGATACAAGCGTAGTAATGATAGTAGATATTGATTTTTGTAATAGGAACAACAAAAAACAGCAAGGTAGCAATTGATAAAACGGAGCACAAACGGTATTGCAATGCTTCAAAATGAGGCCTAGTGTCCGTACTTTCGCACGTGCAATCTCTCAACAATGCTAATCTAATTCGATCATATAACCATTCCTCAACGTGCGATGAAGAATCACTCCAAAATTCTTATCTAGCGGACAACATAAAAAGAAATTGTTTGTAGGGTACGAAACCACCTTAAAGTTATTCTTTTCATTCGATCTATTCAAGAGTTCGTACTAAAATAGCACAAAGTTATTCTTTTCGTTCGATCTATCCAAGAGTTCATACTAAAATAACACCATATGATACGCATCAACCAACTCTAATGTCACCTAGATACTCCAATGTTATCACAAGTATCCATGAGTTAATTATACGATACGCATCAAACAATTTCAGATTCATAATACTCGATCCAACACAAAGAACCTCAAAGAGTGCGCCAAGATTTCTATCGGAGAAACAAGGACGAAAACATGCATCAACCCCTATGCATAGATTACCCCAATGTCACCTCGGGAATCCGCGAGTTGAGTGCCAAAACATATATAAAGTGAATCAATATAATACCCCATTGTCACCACGGGTATTCATATGCAAGACATACATCAAGTGTTCTCAAATCCATAAAAGTATTCAATCCGATAAAACGAAATCTCAAAGGGAAAACTCAATTCACAACAAGATAGAGAGGGGAAAACACCATATGATCCAACTATATTAACAAAGCCCGCGATACATCAAGATCATGACATTTTAAGAACACGAGAGAGAGAGATTAAACACATAGCTACTGGTACAAACCCTCAGCCCCGAGGGTGGACTACTCCCTCCTCATCATGGTGGCCACCGAGATGATGAAGATAGGCACCGGTAATGATTTCCCCCTCCGGCAGGGTGCCGGAACGGGGTCTAGATTGGTTTTTCGTGGCTACAGAGGCTTGCGGCGGCAGAACTTCTGATCTAGGGTTACCCCTGATGGTTTCTCTATTTATAGAAATTTTTGGCGTTGGTTTCACGCTAAGATGGGTCTCGAGGTGAGCACAACCCACCGGGGCACGGGCAAGGGTCCAGGCGTGCCCTGGTGTCTTGTGCCCTAGTCCTTCACCTTCTGGTCCTTCCACGAAGATTCGGGGGTCTCTTTTGTTCCAAAAAAAAATCGTCAAAAAGTTTCAGCTCATTTGGAGAACATTCATTTCTGCACAAAAAACAACACCACGGCAGTTCTGCTGAAAACAGCGTCAGTCTGGGTTAGTTTCATGCAAATCATACCAAAACCATATACAATTGTTGTAAACATGGCATGAATACTTCATAAATTATAGATACGTTGGAGACGTATCAGCATCCCCAAGCTTAATTACTACTCGTCCTCGAGTAGGTAAATGATAAAAGAAATAATTTATGAAGTGTGAATGCTAGCAAAGTGCATAAGTTTGATCAATGATAATTTCAATCACTTTTCCTAGCATCATAACAGCAACTCTTTCTCATAAAACTCATCATGGTAAAGTAGCAACCAATTCACATGTTAAGGTTCAAACAATGAATTCTCTTGAAACTCAATAAACTATGTTCTTAGTCACCAAACAATTGCAATTCAACTTATTCAACAAAGTCTAAGTAAGAGCTCCACATATTCAATCATCATATAGTCTTCCATGATTGCTTGTACTCAAAGCATATTCTTAGAACAAATGGCATCCATCGAACACAGAGAAAGATTGGGGCTTAATATTTTGCCTCCCAACTCATTTATCATAGAGATAATTGTCAACAAAAATAAATCATGATCAAATATATTTGACTGGTCATATGTGCCTAGACCTTTCCCCACCACATGATGCTTGCCAACTAGAGAGTAGTTGAGGTTGAAATGAGAATGCATACTATTGACTCTTGCATAAAAGTAAATGCTGAAAATTAAAAGATAGGCCCTTCGCAGAGGGAAGCAGAGGTTGTCATGCGCTTTTTATTTTTGGATGCCCAAACTCTTAATGCTAAGGAACGTCACGTTATATTGCCCCTTATGATAGCAACCTTTATTATGCAGTCCGTCGCTTTTATTACTTTGCCATCACAAGTTCGTACAACGCTCAATTTTCCCTTACAATAAAAGATCAAACATATTTAGGAGTAATTTTTATTGCTTTATGCACCGATGACAACTTACTTGAAGGATCGTATTCAATCCATAGATAGGTATGGTGGATACTCATGGCAAGAAACTGGGTTTTTGGGTTTTTGGATGCACAAGTAGTATCTCTACTTAGTACGAATTTTTGGCTAGCAAAAGATCCTAGGCAAACATCACATGTTGGAGGATCCATGACAATATAACTTCTATGCAAATATAGACAACCATAACTCATTACGTTGTCTTCCTTGTCCAACTTCAACTAATTTGCTCAAGTTTTAAAATAATTATTGGGTATTCACAATCATAGAAGATGTCCAAGATAATATATTTGCATGTGAATGTCCTCTTCCTTCTACTAATCATTCATGAATTGCTTGTATGACCAATATTGTGATTGTCAAGCTTCAAAAGATTTCACTTTCTAAACACAATGTGACGCTACCACTAGGCATGATATGAGCATATAATTTCAACTTTATTATATTCAATTTATTCAACAATTTACTCATAGGATATAAGTGAAGCATGAGAGTAAATGACAAACTACTCCAAAAAGATATAAGTGAAGATCATGCGAGTAGTTAAGTAAATGGGTAGCTAATTGAGGACTCTCTCTTATTTAAAACTTTCAGATCTAAGTATTTTACTAAAACAGCAAGCAAAACAAAATAAAATGTCTTTCCAAGAATAGCACAACTCATGTGAAGAAGCAAAAACTTAGGCTCAACCGAGGCTAACCGATAATTGTTGATGAAGAAAGGTGGGATGCCTACCGGGGCATCCCCAAGCTTAGATGCTTGAGACTTCTTGGATTATTAACTTGGGATGCCTTGGGCATCCCCAAGCTTGAGCTTTTGTGTCTCCTTAATTCCTTTTATATCACGGTTTCCTAAATCTTAAAAACTTCATCCACACAAAACTCAACAAGAACTCGTGAGATAAGTTAGTATAAATCAATGCAAAAACCTTATCATTCTCTACTGTAGCAAATCACTGAAAATATTATTCAACATTGCATACTAAATGCCTCTGCATATTTAATACTCCTATCCTCAAATAGAATCATTAAATAAGCAAACATATCCAAACAATGCGAACATAACAGCAATCTGTCTAAAGAGGACAGTCTGTAAAGAGTGCAATTGTACTCATACTTACCTAACTCTAAAAATACTGAAAATATTCCACACTGTAGAAAATTTATCAGATATTATTGTGCAAAAAGTTTAAACATTTTATAACATTCTTACTTTTCTGGATAATTATTGAAACAGCGATAAACTTTCTGTTTTGAAACAGCAACTCATATATTAGGAAAATAAGCATGGTGATGGCTATCCTTGCCACTTTTATTGAAATAAAAGATGAAAAACATTATTATAAATAACAGAAAGCAAATCCTAATAAAATAAAATGACTCTCCAAGCAAAACTCATATCATGTGACGAATAAAAATATAGCCCGAAGTAAGGTTACCGATAATGTTCTAGACGAAAGAGGGGATGCCTTCCGGGGCATCCCCAAGCTTAGTTGCTTGGATGTTCCTTGAATATTACCTTGGGGTGCCTTGGGAATCCCCAAGATTAGGGTCTTGTCACTCCTTATTCTCCTCATATCGATATCTCACCCAAAACTTGAAAACTTCAATCACACAAAACTGAACGGAACTTCGTGAGATGAGTTAGTATGATAAAGACAAATCATTCACTTTGGTACTGTCAAAACAAGATTCATAATTATTCTCACACAATTACTACTGTACTATACAATTTCCACAATTTATATTAAGCAATATAAGTCATAGAAACCATAAAACAAGCAAACTATGCATTGCAAACAGAATCTGTCAAAAACAGAACAGTACGTAAAGATCTTAATTAAAGTTATACTTCTGAAACTTCAAAAATTCTGAAAAATTAAAAAACGTAGAAAATTTGTATACCCATCAACATTAAAAAATTCAGAATTTTTCCGCGTTCCAGTAAAATACAGGAATTTCTGCACTGGACGCAAAAGTTTCTGTTTTTGCACATAATCAAGTCAACTATCATCCACATTATCCCAAAGGCTTTACTTGGCACTTTATTGAAACAAAGGCTATTAAAAAAGATCACTACAGTAGCCTAACCATGTGAACACACAAAAACAATAGGTAAAATTGTTGGGTTGTCTCCCAACAAGCGCTTTTCTTTAATGCCTTTTAGCTATGCATGATGATTTCAATGATGCTCGCATAAAACTAGTAATTGAAACATAAGAAAAAGCATCATGAATCACATGGCAAGCACATTTAAGCCTAACCCACTTCCTATGCATAGGTATTTTGTGAGCAAACAATTTATGGGTACAAAAATCAACTAGCATAGGAAGGCAAAACAAGCAAAACTTCGAAAATTTCAACACATAGAGAGGAAACTTGATATTATTGTGATATATAGATGCATATGTTCCTCTCTCATAATAATTTTCAGTAGCATCATGAATGAATTCAACAATATAGCTATCACATAAATCATTCTTTTCATGATCCACAAGCATAGAAATTTTCTTACTCTCCAAATAAGCAAATTTATTCTCATGAATAGTAATGGGAGCAAACTCAACAAAATAACTATAACGTGATTGAAAATTAAAATCATGATGACAAGTTTCATAGTTATCATTATTATGTATAGCATGCATGTCATCACCATAATCATCATAGATAGCAACTTTGTTGTCATAATCAATTGAAACCTCTTCCAAAATAGTGGATTCATCCCTAAATAAAGTCATGACCTCTCCAAATCCACTTTCATAGTTATCACAATAAGATTCAACACCCTCCAAAATAGTGGGATCATCATTATATAAAGTCGACACTCTTCCAAACCCACTTTCATCATTATAATCATCATAAATAGGAGGCATGCAATCATTATAACAAATTTGCACATCAAATCTTAGGGGACTAAAAATATCATCTTCATCAAACATAGTATCCACAAGCTTATGACTTTGCATATCATTATCATCATGGATATTCAAAGAGTTCAAACCAACAACATTGCAATCATGCTCATCATTCAAAAAAAAATTGTCAAACATTTTATAAATTTTCTCTTCTATCAATTGAGCACAATTTTCCTTTCCATCATTTTCACGAAAGACATTATAAAGATGAATAATATGATGCAACCTCAATTCCATTTTTTTTGTAGTTTTCTTTTATAAACCAAACTAGTGATAAAACAAGAAACTAAAAGATTCGATTGCAAGATCTAAAGATATACCTTCAAGCACTCACCTCCCCGGCAACGGCGCCAGAAAAGAGCTTGATGTCTACTACACAACTTGTTCTTGTAGACTCGTGTTGGGCCTCCAAGCGCAGAGTTTTGTAGGACAGTAGCAAATTTCCCTCAAGTGGATGACCTAAGGTTTATCAATCCGTGGGAGGCATAGGATGAAGATGGTCTCTCTCAAACAACCCTGCAACCAAATAATAAAAAGTCTCTTGTGTCCCTAACACACCAAATACAATGGAAATTTGTATAGGTGCACTCATTCGGCAAAGAGATGGTGATATAAGCGTAGTAATGATAGTAGATATTGATTTTTGTAATAGGAACAACAAAAAACAGCAAGGTATCAATTGATAAAACGGAGCACAAACGGTATTGCAATGCTTGAAAATGAGGCCTAGGGTTCGTACTTTCGCTCGTGCAATCTCTCAACAATGCTAATCTAATTCGATCATATAACCATCCCTCAACGTGCGATGAAGAATCACTTCAAAGTTCTTATCTAGCGGACAACATAAGAAGAAATTGTTTGTAGGGTACGAAACCACCTTAAAGTTATTCTTTCCGTTTGATCTATTCAAGAGTTCGTACTAAAATACCACAAAGTTATTCTTTCTGTTCGATCTATCCAAGAGTTCGTACTAAAATAACACCATATGATACGCATCAACCAACTCTAATGTCACCTAGATACTCCAATGTCACCACAAGTATCCATGAGTTAATTATACGATACGCATCAAACAATTTCAGATTCATAATACTCGATCCAACACAAAGAACCTCAAAGAGTGCGCCAAGATTTCTACCGGAGAAACAAGGACGAAAACGTGCATCAACCCCTATGCATAGATTACCCCAATGTCACCTCGGGAATCCGCGAGTTGAGTGCCAAAACATATATAAAGTGAATCAATATAATACCCCATTGTCACCATGGGTATTCATATGCAAGACATACATCAAGTGTTCTCAAATCCATAAAAGTATTCAATCTGATAAAATGAAATCTCAAAGGGAAAACTCAATTCACAACAAGATAGAGAGGGGAAAACACCATATGATCCAACTATATTAACAAAGCCCGCGATACATCAAGATCATGACATTTTAAGAACATGAGAGAGAGAGAGAGATTAAACAAATAGCTACTGGTACAAACCCTCAGCCCTGAGGGTGGACTACTCCCTCGTCATCATGGTGGCCACCGGGATGATGAAGATGGCCACCGGTGATGATTTCCCCCTCCGGCAGGGTGCCGGAACGGGGTCTAGATTGGTTTTTCGTGGCTACAGAGGCTTGCGGCGACGGAACTTCTGATCTAGGGTTACCCCTAATGGTTTCTCTATTTATAGGAATTTTTGGCGTTGGTTTCACGCTAAGATGGGCCTCGAGGTGAGCACAACCCACCGGGGCACGGGCAAGGGCCCAGGCGCGCCCCGGTGTCTTGTGCCCAAGTCCATCACCTTCTGGTCCTTCCACGAAGCTTCGGGGGTCTCTTTTGTTCCAAAAAAATCGTCAAAAAGTTTCAGCTCATTTGGTGAACTTTCATTTCTGCACAAAAAACAACACCACGGTAGTTCTGCTGAAAACAGCGTCAGTCCGGGTTAGTTCCATGTAGATCATACCAAAACCATATACAATTGTTTTAAACATGGCATGAATACTTCATAAATTATAGATACTTTGGAGAAGTATCATCCGTCCTGTCCCGTCCCCGTCCTCATCGCCGACGATCGCCCGCGCCGATCTCGTCGCCAGCACCACAATGACTAGTAAAAAAAAAACCTTTAGTCCGGGTTCCCAACCCCCTTTAGTCCCGGTTTTCCCAACCGGGACTATGGATTCGGGACTAAAGGCATGATCCTTTAGTCCCGGTTGTCACAACCGGGAGTAAAAGGTCCTCCAGGCTAAAAGAAATAATGCCTCCCACCAATGCAACTCGTGGGATTCGAACTCAAGGCCTCACGTATTGCCTCGCGTGTAACTTACCACCCCACCTACACAGCACATGTGACTCTGGATGGGATGCTTTCCTTTTGAACTAGCCTATGGAGGACCTTTAGTCCGGGTTGGTGTTATCAACCGGGACTAAAGGGCCCTTTAGTCCGGGTTGGTAATACCAACCGGGACTAAAGGTAGACCCTTTAGTCTGGGTTAGTGTTATCAACCGGGACTAAAGGGTCAATGCCTTTAGTCCCAGTTGGTAACACCAACCGGGACAAATATAGGTCCTCTGACGTCCATGAAACTTGAACCGGACGAATGCTCATATTAGTCCCGGTTCCAACTCTAGCCGAGACTAATGTGCTGAACAAAAGGTCCTTTTTCTACTAGTGGTGGTGAGCCTCTTGTTCTTATCTTCTTTCTAAAAGAAAAAAATTCTTACTTGTATGATTTAGATAGATACTTGTATAATTTTCTTACTTTTATTATTGTTTATTATTATATAGTGCCATGGTTTTGGTATCCGCCCTCATCGGCCCTCGTCCTGTCTATGATTTGGATGTGGTATATTATCTTTTGTAACTATTTGTTTCATTTAGTGTTTATGACAATTATGCCGACCAATGTGACATAGATGTTTTTATCTAGGAGGTATGTGAACCGGAAATTCCAACCGACCGTCTTGTCGAGAGGTTAAATTTAGTTGAAAAAGAAAACAATTACTTGAAGAAAAAAGTGAAAAGAATTGAGGAGGAGAAGATGGAATTGGAGTTCCATGTTGCGGATGTCGTCGATGGTCACAAGATCAAGATGGATGAAATGCGTTTGAAGATTAGAAATATTAAAAAATATGCCATTGATACTGAGGCTTGGTATCATTATGCCGTTGGATCAATTATTACCTTAGTTGCGATTATGATCGCATTTGTTGTTGCATTGAAATGTTTTACATAATTTCAATGTATGTTTTAATTAGATGCTCTAGAGAGCTATATGTTGTTCAATGAGAACTATGTATGAACTTTATGTATTTATTTTTTCAGTAATAACATTTGATCACTACTGTACTTTGGTTTTAATGTGATGATGAACTTGTATTAATTTGGTCACTTCCCTATTCATGGTGTTCTGTAATGGTTTTTGATACACTTAATTATATAATGCACTACGCAGATGAACCGGCAATGGATGTACGGTGACCGACGCACCTCCGAGTACATTAAGGGTCTGCGTAATTTTCTCGAAGTGGCTGAGGCAAACAAGCAGAATGGTTTTATGTATTGTCCATGTACTATCTGTGGGAATATCAAGGATTACTCTGACTCGAAAACCCTGCACGTCCACCTGCTTGAGAAGGGTTTCATGCCACACTATAATGTTTGGACCAAGCACGAAGAAAGAGGGGTTATGATGGAAGACAACGAAGAAGAAGAGGATGATGACAACTATCCGCCCCCTGAATACGGTGATGTTGCAACGGGGGAAGCTGAAGATCAGGAGGAACCAGACGATGTGCCCAATGATGATCTTTGCTGGGTCATTGTTAATGCAAAGAGACAATGCCAAAGTGAAAGGGAGAAGTTTAAGTTCGATCGCATGTTAGAGGATCACAAAAAAGGGTTGTACCCAAATTGCGAAGATGACAACGCAAATCTCGGTACCACACTGGAATTGCTGCAATGGAAGACAGACAATGGTGTATCTGACAACGGATTGGGGAAGCTACTGAAAATATTGAAGAAGAAGCTTCCAAAGGATAACGAATTGCCCGACAGTACGTACGAAGCAAAGAAGGTTCTATGCCCTCTAGGATTGGAGGTGCAGAAGATACATGCATGCCCTAATGTCTGCATCCTCTACCGCGGTGCGTACAACGATTTGAACGCATGCCCGGTATGTGGTGCATTGCGGTATAAGATCAGACGAGATGACCCTGGTGATGTTGAGGGCGAGCGCCCCAGGGAGAGGGTTCCTGCCAAGGTGATGTGGTATGCTCCTATAATACCACGGTTGAAACGTCTGTTCAGAAACAAAGAGCATGCCAAGTTGATGCAATGGCACAAAAAGGACCATAAGAAAGACAGGAAGCTGAGAGCACCCGCTCATGGGTTGAAGTGGAGAAAAATTGAGAGAAGGTGGGGGGACTTTGCAGGTGACGCAAGGAACGTATGGTTTGGTTTAAGCACGGATGGCATTAATCCTTTTGGGGAGCAGAGCAGCAATCATAGCACCTGGCCCGTGACTCTATGTATCTATAACCTTCTTCCTTGGTTGTGCATGAAGCAGAAGTTCATTATGATGCCGGTGCTCATCCAAGGCCCTAAGCAACCCGGCAACGACATTGATGTGTACCTAAGGCCATTAGTTGAAGAATTTTTACAGCTGTGGAATGGAAAAGGTGTACGTGTGTGGGATGAGCACGACCAGGAGGAATTTGACCTACATGCGTTGTTGTTTGTAACCATCAATGATTGGCCTGCTCTTAGTAACCTTTCAGGACAGACAAACAAGGGATACCACGCATGCTCGCACTGTTTAGATGACACCGAAAGTATATATTTGGACAAATACAGGAAGAATGTGTACCTGGGGCATCGTCGATTTCTTCCGACCAACCATCAATGTCGAAAGAAAGCCAAGCATTTCAAAGGTGAGGCAGATCACCGAAAGAAGCCCGCCCTATGTACTGGTGATCTCATACCTGATATGGTCAATGATTTACATGTAATCTTTGGAAAGGGTCCTGACGGACTATCTGTTCCGAATGACGCTGAGGGATGCGCACCCATGTGGAAGAAGAAATCTATATTTTGGGACCTACCCTAATGGAAAGACCTAGAGGTCCGCTCTGCAATCGACGTGATGCACATGACGAAGAATCTTTGCGTGAACCTGCTAGGCTTCTTGGGCATGTATGGGAAGACAAAAGATACACCGGAGGCACGGGAGGACCAGCAACGTGTGCACGAAAAAGACGGCATGCATCCAAAGCAGTATGAAGGTCCTGCCAGCTACGCTCTTACCAAAGAAGAGAAGGAATTCTTTTTTGAATGCCTGCTCAGTATGAAGGTCCCGTGTGGCTTCTCGTCGAATATAAAGGGAATAATAAATATGGCAGAGAAAAAGTTCCAGAACCTAAAGTCTCATGATTATGACGCAACTGCTTCCGGTTGCATTGAGGGGGCTTCTACCAGAAAATGTTTGATTAGCCATTGTGAAGCTATGTGCATTCCTTAATGCAATCTCTTAGAAGGTAATCGATATAGAAATCCTACCATGGTTAAAGAATGATTTGGTGCAATGTCTTGTCATTTTCGAGCTGGTGTTCCCACCATCCTTCTTTAATATCATAACGCACGTCCTAGTTCATCTAGTCGACGAGATTGCAATTCTGGGCCCTGTATTTCTACACAATATGTTCCCCTTTGAGAGGTTCATGGGATTCTTAAAGAAATATGTTCGTAACCGTGCTAGGCCAGAAGGAAGCATCTGCACGGGCCATCAAACAGAGGAGGTCATTGGGTTTTATGTTCACTTCATTCCTGACCTTAAGCCGATTGGTCTCCCTCAATCGCGGTATGAGGCGAGACTGACTGGAAAAGGCACGCTAGGAGCGGGCTCAATAATATGTAGGGACGGGCATTCTTGGTCTCAAGCACACTACACAGTTCTACAGAATTCTACCTTGGTGACCCCGTATGTCAATGAACAAAGAATATTCTGCGCTCCAAACACCCAGAGCAGTGTGACGACTGGATTACATGTGAACACATCAGGACTTTCGGCAGTTGGTTGCAAAAACATCTCATGGGTAACACCACTGTTGCAGATGAGCTGTACTCGTTGGCCCGGGGGCCATCTTCGACTGTATTGACTTACAAAGGGTATGAGATAAATGGGAATACATTTTACATGATCGCCCAAGATCAAAAGAGCACCAACCAAAACAGTGGTGTCCGCTTTGATGCAGCAACCAACAGGGGAAAGGACACATATTATGGTTACATAGTGGACATATGGGAACTTGACTATGGACATGATTTTAAGGTCCCTTTGTTTCGATGAAAATGGGTCAATTTGTCAGCAGGCGGGGTACAGGTAGACTCGCAGTACGGAATGACAACAGTGGATCTGAACAATCTTGGGTACACAGACAGACCATTCGTCCTAGCCAATGATGTGGCGCAGGTTTTCTATGTGAAGGACATGTCTACCAAACCGAGAAAAAAAAGATAATGAAGCGAATACATCATACGATGAGCAAAAGTGCCACATAGTTATTTCAGGGAAAAGAGACATCATGGGAGTGG
This sequence comes from Thinopyrum elongatum, assembly GCA_011799875.1. NCBI lineage: Eukaryota > Viridiplantae > Streptophyta > Magnoliopsida > Poales > Poaceae > Thinopyrum > Thinopyrum elongatum. The sequence continues at coordinate 85,549,071 of CM022303.1, read as the reverse complement.
AGGGCAAGACAGACATGTCCAAAGATTATGAAAAGTTTCATGAAATTCCTCCCTTCAAAGTCAAGGCTGACCCAAGCACCCTGTTAAACGATGAAGATTATCCATGGTTACGGCGCAATAAGCAAGGGACACAAGCGAAGAAAAAGTGCAGACTTTCTCTCCACAACTATTCTGATGATGGCTTTGATCTAGAATATCACTGCAGTTACATGTCAAGAAATGAAATGCCTTTTGCAACAGATGAGTTTTCGTCCGAAACCCTGATACTTCGAAAGAGATTGTCCATTTTGTACACAAAGTGCATCCAGTTTTTGTCGTAACCCTCTCAACTTTTTAGAACATGCTATGTGGTTGAAATGATGATACCATGCCAACTTTCAACCTTTTCAGAGTTCATTTGTAGTGCTTTTCAATTTCAGGGTCATTTAGCTAAAAAAATCAGTAAATGCATGACAAATACTAAATGAAGTCAGAAAGGGTTGAAAATTGATGATGTGTCTTTGAATGGTGAATGTTGAACACACAAAAAGTCTGGAGTTAAAATAAGTTCAGAAAAATGAAATCCCTTTTTGTAACAGATGAGTTCTCGTCCGAAACCCTGATACTTCGAAAGAGATTGTCCATTTTGTACATGAAGTGCATCCAGTTTTTGTCGTAACCCTCTCAACTTTTTAGCACATGCTAGGTGGGTGAAATGATGATACCATGCCAACTTTCAACCTTTTCAGAGTTCATTTGTAGTGCTTTTCAATTTCAGGGTGATTTAGCTAAAAAAAATTAGTAAATGCATGAAAAATAACAAATGAAGTCAGAAAGGGTTGAAAATTGATGATGTGGCTTTGAATGGTGCATTTTGAACACACAAAAAGTCTGGAGTTAAAATAAGTTCGAAAAAATGAATTACCTTTGTAACAGATGATTTTCCGTCCAAAACCCTAATACTTCGAAAGAGATTGTTCATTTTGTACACGAAATGCATCCACTTTTTGCCATAACCCTCTCAACTTTTTAGCACATGCTATGTGGGTGAAATGATGATACCATGCCAACTTTCTACCTTTTCAGAGTTCATTTGTAGTGCTTTTCAATTTCAGGGTCATTTAGTTAAAAAAATCAGTAAATGCATGAAAAATACCAAATGAAGTCAGAAAGGGTTGAAAATTGATGATGTGGCTTTGAATGGTGCATTTTGAACACACAAAAAGTCTGGAGTTAAAATAAGTTCAAAAAAATGAAATCCCTTTGCAACAGATGATTTTTCGTCCGAAACCCTGATACTTCGAAAGAGATTGTCCATTTTGTACACGAAGTGCATCCAGCTTTTGTCGTAACCCTCTCCACTTTTTAGCACATGCTATGTGGGTGAAATGATGATACCATGCCAACTTTCAACCTTTTCAGAGTTCATTTATAGTGCTTTTCAATTTCAGGGTCATTTAGCTAAAAAAATCAGTAAATGCGTGAAAAATACCAAATGAAGTTAGAAAGGGTTGAAAATTGATGATGTGGCTTTGAATGGTGCATTTTGAACACACAAAAAGTCTGGAGTTAAAATAAGTTCAAAAAAATCCCTTTGTAACAGATGAGTTTTCGTCCGAAACCCTGATACTTTGAAAGAGATTGTCCATTTTTTACATGAAGTGCATCCAGCTTTTACCGTAACCCTCTCAACTTTTTAGCACATGATATGTGGGTGAAATGATGATATCATGCCAACTTTCAGAGTTCATTTGTAGTGCTTTTCAGTTTTAGGGTCATTTAGCTCAAAGAATGAACTAAAAAGCTTTTATAAAACTCTAATAGCAACAAGAATGAACTAAAAAGAATCAATTAAATATAATATTCTTCAATAGAAAAAAGAATCAACTAAATAGAATCAAAATAATATTAACTAAAGTTATCAAAGTATTTATTTGTTAAAAAGAATGAACTAAAAAGAATCAACTAAAATATTAACTAAAAAGAATCAACTAAAACATTAACTAAAAAAGAATCAACTAAAAAGAATCAAAATAATATTAGCTAAAATTATCAAAGTATTTATTTGTTAAAAAGAGTGAACTAAAAAGAATCAACTAAAACATTAACTAAACAGAATGAACTAAAAAGAATCAAAATAATATTATCTAAAATTATGGAAGTATTTATTTGTTAAAAAGAATGAACTAAAATAAAATCTTTAATAGAAAACTAAAATAACAGAAAAAAAAATGCCCACCGACTAGGCCACAACGGCGTGCATACGACTAGAAACCCAACTACTAGTTGGGCCAGTATGCAGGCCCGCTGGGCAAGTAGGCCCCATAGCGCAGACAAATGTCGGTTAGGCCCATAGGCCTGCTTTAGAGAGGAGCTCGACGTTGCAGCGCGGCGGGGATTATAAACTGGTTCGGGCGCCCTTCACTTGGCGAGGTGGGACTAAACATCCAACCGCACCGCGGCTGTGCCAGGCACAGACCTTTGGTCCCGGTTGGTGGCTCGAACCGGGACCAATGCCGCCATTTAGTCCCGGTTCGTGCCACCAACCGGGACCAATGCCACCCATTCGTCCCGGTTCGAGCCACCAACCGAGACCAAAGGTCTTTGCTTCCCACCCTTTGGGCTGCTGAAATTGACCTTTAGTCCCGGTTGGTGGCACCAACCGGGACGAAAGGGGGGCCTTTCGTCCCGGTTGGAGCCACCAACTAGGACTAAAGGGGGTGCTATATAACCAGCACTTAGAGAATTTTCCAATCTCCCATCCAGTTTCTTCGATCCTCCTCTCCCCCGATGGTGCCGACGACCACCTCGACGCCGCCAAGTTGCCGGACCACGCCCTCGCCCTCGCCGACGCCCTGCCGTCCCCGATCCCGCTTACCGTCACCAGCCTCCTTCCCGTCACCGCGTGCGCTCACGAGCCCGATCCTCGTCGTCGCCAGCCTCCTCCCCGTCGCCGCGTGCGCCCCTGAGCCAGTTCCTCGTCATCGCCGGCCTCCTCCTAGTCACCGCGTGCACCCCCGAGCCCATTCCTCGTCGTCGCCGGCTTCCAGCTCCGTCGCCTGCCTCCTACCCGTCGCCGCGTGCGCCCTCGAGCCCGTTCCTCGTCGTCACCGGCCTCCAGCTCCATCGTAGCGCCCTCCTCCCCGTCGCCGCGTGCGCCCCCGAGCCCGTTCCTCGTCGTCGCCGGCCTCCAGCTCCATCGCCCCCCCCCCCAAGTGAGCTCCCCCTTTCCCATCGCCGCTCTAGCTGCTACTGCTCCGGCCATGGTCGCCCCTGCTGCCACTGCTCCATGGTCACCGATGCTGCCACTGCTCCATGGCCGCTGCTGCTTCCTCTGTTTTTTTAGTTGCATAATGAGATGAGATGAATAGATAGATGAATTTTAGTTGCATAATGAGATGAGATGAGATGTGTGTGCTCTGTTTTTTCAGATGAGATGAGAGGAGATGAGATGAGATGTATGAGATGTTTTGTGGAAATGTGCTCTGTTTTTTTAGATGAATAGATAGATGGATGAAATGTGATAGGTTTTTTTAGATAGAGAAACAAATGTTCATTTGTTGAAAATGTTCATATGTTCATTTTTTTTCTTAATTTTTTTTATTACATTGTTGCGGGAATATGTTCATTTGGATGGATTGATGTATAGTTGTAAAATTTATTATGTTTGATTACCATATAGTTGTAAAATTTATTATGTTTGATTACCATATAGTTGTAAAATATTTTGGATGTTGAGAGACATGTGGTAGTGGGGTGGGCCTTTTCTCATGCATGTTATGCGATGATGTGGCATGCTTCGTGAAAATGAGGGGGGAGGAGTCCGCAAGTATGTCCCCTAACTCTCTTGGGAAAATGAGGGGGGAGGACTCCGCAAGTATGTCCCCTAACTCTCTCGGGAAATGAGGGGGGAGGAGTCCGCAAGTATGTCCCCTAACTCTCTCGGGAAAATGAGGGGGGAGGAGTCCGCAAGTATGTCCCCTAACTGTCTCGGGAAAATGAGGGGGAGGAGTCCACAAGTATGTCCCCTAACTCTCTCGGGAAAATGAGGGGGGAGGATTCCGCAAGTATTTCCCCTAACTCTCTCGGGAAAATGAGGAGGGAGGAGTCCGCAAGTATCCCCTAACTCTCTCGTGAAAATGAGGGGGGAGTAGTGCGCTAGTATCCTCGACGACCATGAGGGGGGAGTAGTCCTCGACGATCGTCTGAAATTGACTGTTATAAAACTTGTCAACTTTGCATGATGTTTGCCACTAATCCATTGCTCATATGCTTATGATTCCTTGTTGTGATATTAATTAAGTCCATGTTTGCCACTAATCCATCTCTCATGTTTGTATATTGCCCTGTTGTAATATTTGCAGAAACTATGGATAGAGACTTAGAACAAGAAGAGTTGTTGGGGGATATAATCCTCGCCGGAGGTAATCCCTTGTCATTTCTCAACGACACCGATGGTTAGGAAGGAGAGGATGACGGCTCCGGTGATCCAACAATGGAGGAGGAAGGAGATCATGACGGCTCTGGTGACCGAATGGTGGAGGAAGAAGATCATGATCACAGCTTCGGTGACCGAACGAAGGAGGGAGACTTAACTGTTGCAAAGTCCGGCGAGGTATATATATAAAGCCTGTGCTGACTTGATGCATTAATTGTTTTGGTATGTACATATATTAACGCTTCTTTCTTCTTTTAGCCCTCTGCATCGAGCCAAACTTCTGTAAGAAGATGAGGCCCGAAGAAAAGGTTGCGTGATACGTCTCCAACGTTTCTATAATTTTTGATTGTTCCATGCTGTTATATTATCTGTTTTGGATGTTTTATATGCATTAATATGCTATTTTATATGATTTTTGGGACTAACCTATTAACCTAGAGCCCAGTGCCAGTTCCTGTTTTTTCCTTATTTTAGAGTTTCGCAGAAAAGGAATACCAAACGGAGTCCAAACGGAATGAAACTTTCGCGATGATTTTTCTTGGACTAGAAGACATCCAGAGGGCTTGGAGTGCACATCAGGAAATCCACGAGGCGGCCACAAGGTCGGGAGGTGCGCCCAGGGGGGTAGGGCGCGCCCCCCACGCTTGTGGGCCCCTCGTGACTCCACCGACGTATTTCTTCCGCCTATATATTCTCAAATATCCCAAAACCTACCAGGAGAGCCACGAAACCACTTTTCCACCGCCGCAACCTTCTGTACCCGTGAGATTCCATCTAGGGGCGTTTTCCAGCGTCCTGCCAGAGGGGGATTCGATCACGGAGGGCTTCTACATCAACATCATTGCCTCTCCGATGAAGCGTGAGTAGTTTACCACAGACCTACGGGTCCATAGCTAGTAGCTAGATGGCTTCTTCTCTCTCTTTGATTCTCAATACAAAGTTCTTCTCGATGTTCTTGGAGATCTATTCGATGTAATACTTTTTTGAAGTGTGTTTGCCGAGATCCGATGAATTGTGAATTTATGATCAGCTTATCTTTGAATAATATTTGAATCTTCTCTGAATTCTTTTATGCATGATTTGATATCTTTGCAAGTCTCCTCGAACTATCGATTTGGTTTGGCCAACTAGATTGGTTTTTCTGGCAATGGGAGAAGTGCTTAGCTTTGGGTTCAATCTTGCGGTGTCCTTTCCCAGTGACAGTAGGGGCAGTGTTGGGGAACGTAGTATTTCAAAAAAAATCCTACGATCACGCAAGATCTATCTAGGAGATGCATAGCAACGAGCGGGGAGAGTGTGTCCAAGTACCCTCGTAGACCAAAAATGGAAGCGTTTATCAACGTGGTTGATGTAGTCGTACGTCTTCACGATCCGACCGATCCTAGCACCGAACGTACGGCACCTTCGTGTTCAGCACACGTTCAGCTCGATGACATCCCTCGTACTCTTGATCCAGTTGAGGCCGAGGGTGAGTTTCGTCAGCACGACGGCGTGGCAACGGTGATGATGAAGTTACCGGCGCAGGGCTTCGCCTAAGCACTACGACGATATGACCGAGGCGTGTAACTGTGGAGGGGGGCACCGCACACGGCTAAGAGAATCTTTGATGTGCTATTGGGGTGCCCCCTGGCCACGTATATAAAGGAGGGGAGGGAAGAGGTGGCCGGCCCAAGGGGGGCGCGCCAGGTGTGGGGAATCCTACTAGGACTCCCCAGTCCAAGTAGGATTCCCCTCCTCTTTCCTATTCCTAGTAGGAGAAGGAGGGAAGGAGGAAGAGGGGAGAAGGAAGGAGGGGGGCGCCACCCCCTCCTAGTCCAATTCGGACCAGCCCATGGGGGGGCGCGTGGCCACCCCTTGAGGCCCTTCTCTCCTTTCCCGTATGGCCCATTAAGGCCCACTAATTCCCCCGGCGAATTCCCGTAACTCTCCGGTACTCCGAAAAATACCCGAATCACTCGGAACCTTTCCGATGTTCGAATATAGCCTTCCAATATATCGATCTTTACCTCTCGACCATTTCGAGACTCTTCATCATGTCCGTGATCTCATTCGGGACTCCGAACTATCTTCGGTCATCAAATGACATAACTCATAATACAAATCATCATCGCACGTTAAGCGTGCGGACCCTACGGGTTCGAGAACGATGTAGACATGACCGAGGCTTATCTCCGGTCAGTAACCAATAGCGGAACCTGGATCCTCATATTGGCTCCTACATATTCTACGAAGATCTTTATCGGTCAAACCGCATAACAACATACGTTATTCCCTTTGTCATCGGTATGTTACTTGCCCGAGATTCGATCGTCGGTATCTTCATACCTAGTTCAACATCGTTACTGGCAAGTCTCTTTACTCGTTCCGTAATGCATCATCCTGCAACTAACTCATTAGTCACATTGCTTGCAAGGCTTCATATGATGTGCATTACTGAGAGGGCCCAGAGATACCTCTTCGATACTCGGAGTGACAAATCCTAATCTCGATCTATGCCAACCCAACAAACACCATCGGAGACACCTGTAGAGCATCTTTATAATCACCCAGTTATGTTGTGACGTTTGATAGCACACAAGGTGTTCCTCCGGTATTCGGGAGTTGCATAATCTCATTGTCAGAGGAATATGTATAATTCATGAAGAAAGCTTTAGCAATAAAACTTAACGATCATTATGCTAAGCTAACGGATGGGTCTTGTCCATCACATCATTCTCCTAATGATGTGATCCCGTTCATCAAATGATAACACATGTCTATGGTTAGGAAACTTAACCATCTTTGATTAACGAGCTAGTCAAGTAGAGGCATACTAGGGACACTTTGTTTTGTCTATGTATTCACACATGTATCAAGTTTCCGGTTAATACAATTCTAGCATGAATAATAAAAATTTATCATGATATAAGGAAATATAAATAACAACTTTATTATTGCCTCTAGGGCATATTTCCTTCAGGCAGCAAGGCACGTATTGTATTGTTGCCATCGAGGATAACAAGATGGGGTTTTCATCATATTACTTGAGTTTATCCCGCTACATCATGTCATCTTACTTAATGCATTACTCTGTTCTTATGAACTTAATACTCTAGATGCAGGCAGGAGTCGGTCAATGTGTGGAGTAGTAGTAGTAGATGCAGGCAGGAGTCGGTCTACATGATACGGACGTGATGCCTATATTCATGATCATTGCCCTAGATATCGTCATAACTTTGCGCTTTTCTATCAATTGCTTGGCAGTAATTTGTTCACCCACCGTAATATTTTCTATCTTGAGAGAAGCCTCTAGTGAAACCTATGGCCCCCGGGTCTATTTTCCATCATATAAGTTTCCGATCTACAATTTTAGTTTCCTATTTACTTTCTTTGCAATCTTTTACTTTCCGTTCCATAAACCAAAAATACCAAAAACATTACTTTACCGTTTATCCATCTATTTCATATCTCACTTTGCATATAACCGTGAAGGGATTGACAACCCCTTTATCGCGTTGGGTGCAAGTTGGTGTTTGTTTATGCAGGTATTTGGTGGCTTGCGTGTTGTCTCCTACTGGGTTGATACCTTGGTTCTCAAAAGCTGAGGCAAATACTTACTCTACTTTGCTGCATCACCCTTTCCTCTTCAAGGGAAAAACCAACGCAAGCTCAAGAGGTAGCATTGGGCCAGGATGAAAGGTTCACGATCACAGAAGTCGCGAAAGATGGCCAACCGATTGCTCCCAAGCGGACCAAGGACGCATTTGTACATCTGTGCGGAGTTGTTGTTAGGGACAGCGTCCCGATCAGCATCCAACAATGGAATAAGAATAAGGACCCTGAAGTTTCTTATGTCCAGGATAGACTGAAAGATGATCTTTGGACCTCGCTGATGACAAATTTCAGCCTACCACGAGAGGAGGATCCGAATAACCCAGTTATAGAGCGAAAGGTCAAGGCGTTTGCTCTTAAGAAGATGGCAGAACTATTCAGGAACTGGAAGAAAGAGTTGAACACAAAGTTTGTCGAGAAAGAGGAGACTCCAGAATTCATCGGTCGATATGAGAAGATAAGAGATCATTGGCCCGCATTTGTGGCCTACAAGAACGCGGAGAAGGGTAAGAAAAGGTCACTGATAAACAAGAAAAATGCTGCGAAGAAGAAGTATCACCATCACACGGGGTCAGGTGGCTACTGTTGTGGTTCTAAGTCTGACAGTAGAATAGGGGGTAGGTATGAGGAGGCAAGATCCTAGCTACGATGAGGTTGTGCACACAAGATTTACGAGTTCAGGCCCTTCTCGGAGGATGTAACAGCCCTACGTCTCGGTGCCCGGAGGCTCGGTCGATTGGATTATGCATGAAGTTACAAGGGGTGTGAACCCTTGTGCCTGAGGAGGGGGGTGCCTTATATAGAGTGCGCCAGGACCCCAACCGTCCCACGTTACAAGGGGTTCAATGTCTATAAAGACAGGACGTTACTGATAACGCCAGCAATAAAGGCAAATAAATGATCATTAAGACTACGGAGTGAACGCCTGACCCTTGCCATCCTGAGTGACCCTAGATCTTCTGACTTCTTAGTGGTTTCTGGTGTGGTCGAGTGAGCACACCCCGGTCGAATGGAATTGGGTTATCTGAGTGAACTGTTGGCCGAGTGGGTTGCACCCTGTAGCGATTTCAGTCGGTAGATGGTGCTATCCTTTGAATGTCCTTGGCCTTAGGCCAGTGTCCTCGGGTAAGGGTGTCTAGGTCAGGCCTATTACCCTACCCTAGGCACATGTCTTCGTCATTAGCCCCCGAATGGATCTGGGTCCGAGTGGAGAAAGGGTTGATGATGGTTCCGACCTGATTTATATGCTTCAGAGGCATCCTAACCGGGCCGGTGATCTTTGTAAAAACTTCAACTTCATTTTCAGTCACCTGGGTCCATTCAGAGGTCGTCGAGTGATTTTTGCTGACAAGCTCTGAGTGTTGGTATGGTATAAGATCCTCGGCGCGATTGGTCACGCTGCCGCTTTCCGGATCCCACGGGATTCGAAATTTGGAGAAGCGCGCGGGACGGAGAGTACCGCTGTAGACGGAGCGGGTTAGGCAGGGACGCCTCGATTCTCGTGCCACCTTTTTCACCACGTATCCAGCGCGTGACTGTTGCGGGATTTGACTGGATTGCCTGGGCCCACTAGTCAACCACTCGGGAGTAGGCCCATATAAGGCGTCGGGGCGGATGAGCCCGGTACTGTGCTCCCCATCTCATTCCTCTTCTCCTGTTTCACCACCACATTCACCGCCACCTTCGATGCCGCCGCCCCGCCCGAGCGCAGCCTGCCGTGATGGGGAAGGAGAAGATGGCGGCCCTGGAGCGTGCGAAGAAAGCGACGGCGGCAGCGAAGGGCAAGAAGACGAGTCGGGGTGGCTCGTCGTCGAGATCCGGCCTGCCGCCCGGCTGGATCCAGGGCGATTGGATTCGCTCCACGATTCAGCAAGAGGATATGGAGGATCTGGTCGAGGGGGGCTTGATCGCCCATGGATCCTGGAGGCTGCAAGGTGATGAGACCGAGCCGCAGCCGCAGGAGGGTGAGTGCGTCCTCCTCGCGACCCACGTCGACCGTGGTTTTTCTCTGCCCCCTCATCCTTTCTTCCGAGGTTTTCTGAACTTTTTCGGGGCTCAACTTCATCACTTTTTTCCGAACACCATCACATACCTTGCTGCGTTTGTCTCCATGAGTGAGAATTTCCTGGGTTGTCGACCGCATTGGGGTCTCTTCAAACACATCTTTACTTGCCGCTCACAGTCTGTGAAAAAGGCTAATCCGAGTGATGAGAGGACGCACGTGATCCAGATGTGCGGAGGTCTAGGGATCCAGATGAGAGGAAAAAGCACTTTTCCACCTATGACTCTTCCCGATTCGGTCAGAGGGTGGCAGTCGACCTGGTTTTATTGTAATTACAAACCAACTCCTAGTCAGTCGACTGGTCTTCCCCCCTTTACCATGGGGCGAATTGAAAAGCCCTCTCCCTTGATAGTGACTCCAGAAGAAAAGGCGGAGGTGAATATGTTGGTCGAACGTGTAATCCAACTTGTCCGTGATGGTGTGACCGGCATGGATTTGCTAGAGGTGTTTCTCACTCGCCGCATCCAGCCGCTCCAGGCCCGCGATCATCTTATGTGGATGTATTCGGGCGCCGATGATTCTGCTCGGATCCACCCGGAGGAAGTTGCCGAGGAGACGGTGGCGCGGTGGCTGCAGAGCATTACCGGAAACAAAGACAACCCCAGGGGGTCCAGGAGAATTCCGCCACTCGACGCTGATAATGAACCAGACAAGGTCAGACCTTCGATGTCGAGTGACTTTTACTCTAATTTGTAAAATGTCTTTGGAACCGACTGATGCTTATTCGATTCTTTGCTTCGCAGATATATACTGAGATGTACTCGATGCCCAACGGGGAGCAGATCTAGGAAGGAGAAGAGAGCTGAGGCGACAGCGGCGACTGGAACTCCGATGGGGAGAGTGATGAAGAGCACGAAAACTCGAGCAGTGAGGAGGAGGTCGATTCTCCACCTCGCATGGAAAAGCGTTCCAAGCACAAGCACGACCCAGCAAGTATCCGGGGCAAGGTGGCAGCACCGACTGGACAGAATTCGAAGCGCACTCGGACATCTTCTCCGGTGCCGACTGAGAAGGCTCCGAAGCAGCTCAAGACCGCGCCGTCAAAGCCACGGAAGGCTTTGCCCAAGATCAAGGTTGACGTTCCCGTTGCCTCTGCGTAAGCGTTTCGTTTTCGCCCTTTGTTCGAAGAATCTTATATCAGTTGTCGACCCATTCACTTTCTTGACCGAGTGAACCTTGAGATTTGTAGCGCTGCTACCTCCGGGACTTCTGCTTACCAAGATGATGGTGACGAGGAGATGGAGGACGCGGTCACATCCAAAGCGGGTATGACCCCTGTTATCTCGTCTTTTCTTTGCTAGCCGATTCTACAGTGGACTGAACTCTTCTGGTCGATTCTTTTGCAGCTCCGCAAAATGTTATTGAACTTCAAGACAATGATGAAGATGAGCCACAGAAACTCGTGGGTAGGAGGATCAGGACCTCAGTCAAGAAGGTACCAGCTAGCAAGACGCCTTAGTTGACGCCGGCGACGGAACCAGCTATCCAGCAATCCGGGGACTTCAACTGTGCCTCCGTTACTTTTGCGGATCCCTTGTCGAGTGTTCGTCCTTCATCATCGACTGTGCCGGCCCTTGCTTCGCCTGTCCAACTTCATGCCTCAAGCTCTCAAGCTACTGCAACTGATACGCCGACTGCACCTCCCACCGCCCCTCAAGTCCCACAAGACCAAGTGAGTGCTGCCAAGGAGGCTATACGCCAGGCTGGCGTTATGATGGAGCAGATGAAGGTGGTGCGCGAGGCCAGTCAAGCTGCCTATGATGCCAGTTCAGCACTTCAGGCCAATGTCCAGGTTAGCTTACTCCCGACTGAACTCCATCTTGACGCTTGTTCTGTTAGGATATGATATTTAGAAACTGCCGCCTTATCCGCAAGACGTCTGTGGATGAGCGTTTTGGAACCTTGATTGCACACCCATTGTCAGTCTGCACACCCACTGGGTGTTTTAATTTCTGTTGAGTAGTTTTTCCACTTGAGTCGACTAGGTTGTGCTGATCGAATCTCTGAACCAGTGGGGGCATGCTGAGTGCACCCACTGGGTGTAGTCCCCGAGACGGTCATCGAATGTTTGATTCGGCGGGGGTCTTTTAACAGATCTTTTCCACTCGGGCTGGGCAGATCATGCCGAGTGGAACCTTTACCAGTGGGGGCACGCTGAGTGCACCCACTGGGTGTAGTCCCCGAGACCGTAGTCGACTGCGGGCAGTCGGCTATGGTCAGAGTTTTTTTTTTGACTGGACGGACCAAGTCGATTGAAAGAGTCGGACCCGTGGGGGCACGCTGAGTGCACCCACTGGGTGTAGTCCCCGAGACTATTGGCGAATGTTTGATTCGGCAGTAGTCTTTGTGTCTGCCGACTGACTATCTTCTGAGCACAAAAATCTTGTGATCTTGGAGCCCAGTTTGCCGACTTGGAGAAGAAGCAAATCCAGCTTAATCTTGACCTGGAGTTGGCTCGAAACAACTTGCAGAAGGCTAAGGATGACGCTGCTGGTAAGGAAAGCTTGTCGACCGGTTCTCTTGCCATCTTTTCTCCTCCTTTTTCTGATTTGAATGTTATTCTTTCTAGAAACAATGAGACAGGCTTTGGAGAAGAAGGACCTTGACCTTGCGGTTGCGAAGAAAACTGCCGAAGACACGGCGCTTGCCGACCAAAAGATGGCCTCAGTCGAACAGCTGGAGGGAGAGAATGCCAAGCTGAAGGCTGCTCTTGACGAAGCCAACAAAGAAGTGACTCGTCTGAAGAAGGACAAGCGGACCCTGACCGACAAAGTAGAAGACATCACCCGCAGGAGGGACGAGCTGGAGAACTACCTGGGAGGACTCGCCAAAAAATTATTCCTCATGCTTGAAGGTACTTTTCTCTGTGCGATAGGTTTGCTTTCGTCGACTCATCATACAGCTGTCGACTCATTATTTCTCTACGAGTGCAGAATTCTGTCAAGACTTCGAGGAAGAAACTGGGCGAGTCGAGACGAACTTGGACCCCATCAACTACCCTGTCAAAGATGAAGCAGCCATGAATGTGCTCCGACTGGAGTCTCGCCTTGCCAGTGCCTTGGAATATCTTGCTCGACTCAAGGTTGCAGTTTCGCGGATCGACACAGCGCTCTGGCCAGGGGACACGCTCCGAAACGATCTCGAGTCTCTGATGACTCGACTTAACAAGATTCCTGGTCGAGTGCAGGAGTGGAAGAAGTCCGCTGCTCGATGCAGTGCTGACGTAGCTTTGTCCCTGGTTCGTGTCCACTGCAAGGAATCCAGAGAAGAGAAGCTAGCGGCAATCAAGGTCGCCAACACCAAGGAACTCGACTTCCAGTCTTTCATGGAGACCTTCATTGCTGCTGCTACTCGAATCGCAGATGGAATGGACCTGGACGAGTTTGTCGAGCCTGCCAGCCCCTCTGCGGAGTGAATGAAACTTTTATGATCTGATTCAATTTGCCTCGGTATGCCGAGTGATTCTGTAACCGTAAAACTCCTTCGGGTCTGATGCCTGAGTACTTTGAGCTCCTTCGTCCGAACTTTTATAATCCGGTTCAATTTGCCTCGGTATGCCGAGTGATTTTGTAACCGTAAAACTATTTTGAGCCTGATGCCCGAGTACTTTAAGCTCCTTCGTCTGAACTTAGTTTGCCCTTAAATATGCTTGTTTTTATTTCCGAGTGGAACTTGTATCTTCACTCGGAACAGATGCAGTTCTGAGGAGAGGATCGCGGATGACCTGCTCCTCGTCGTCCTTGCAGATCAGGATGGAGCATGTTTTACACTTAGGCGAGTACAGGACTGCAGCTAAGCCTCCGAGTGAGAGGGTTGCTCATCAGTCGGTAGGATTTTTTAAACTTAGGCGAGTACAGGACTGCAGCTAAGCCCCCGAGTGAGAGGTTTGCTCATCACTCGGTAGGATTTTACAAACTTAGGCGAGTACAGGACTCCAGCTAAGCCCCCGAGTGAGAGGGTTGCTCATCACTCGGTAGGATTTTTGAAACTTAGGCGAGTACAGGACTGCAGCTAAGCCCCCCGAGTGGGAGGGTTGCTCATCACTCGGTAGGATTTTACAAACTTAGGCGAGTACAGGACTACAGCTAAGCCCCCGAGTGAGAGGGTTGCTCATCACTCGGTAGGATTTTTGAAACTTAGGCGAGTACAGGACTGCAACTAAGCCTCCGAGTGAGAGGGTTGCTCATCACTCGGCAGGATTTTACAAACTTAGGCGAGTACAGGACTGCAGCTAAACCTCCGAGTGAGAGGGTTGCTCATCACTCGGTAGGATTTTTTAAACTTAGGCGAGTACAGGACTGCAGCTAAGCCCCCGAGTGAGAGGGTTGCTCATCACTCGGTAGGATTTTGAAACTTAGGCGAGTACAGGACTGCAACTAAGCCTCCGAGTGAGAGGGTTGCTCATCACTCGGCAGGATTTTTGAAACTTAGGCGAGTACAGGACTGCAGCTAAGCCCCCGAGTAAGAGGGTTGCTCATCACTCGGCAGGATTTTAAAACTTAGGCGAGTACAGGACTGCAGCTAAGCCCCCGAGTAAGAGGGTTGCTCATCACTCGGTATGATTTTTTTAACTTAGGCGAGTGAGAGGGTTGCTCATCACTCGGTAGGATTTTTGAAACTTAGGCGAGTACAGGACTGCAACTAAGCCTCCGAGTGAGAGGGTTGCTCATCACTCAGCAGGATTTTACAAACTTAGGCGAGTACAGGACTGCAGCTAAGCCTCCGAGTGAGAGGGTTGCTCATCACTCGGTAGGATTTTTTAAACTTAGGCGAGTACCGGACTACAGCTAAGCCTCCGAGTGAAAGGGTTGCTCATCACTCGGTAGGATTTTACAAACTTAGGCGAGTACAGGACTGCAGCTAAGCCTCCGAGTGAGAGGGTTGCTCATCACTCGGTAGGAATTTTTAAACTTACGCGAGTACAGGACTGCAGCTAAGCCCCTGAGTGAGAGGGTTCCTCATCACTCGGTAGGATTTTTTAAACTTAGGCGAGTACAGGACTGCAGCTAAGCCCTGGAGTGAGAGGGTTGCTCATCACTCGGTAGGATTTTTTAAACTTAGGCGAGTACAGGACTGCAGCTAAGCCCCCGAGTGATAGGGTTGCTCATCACTCGTAAGGATTTTACAAACTTAGGCGAATCGGATTCGCGGCTAAGCCACCCACTGGGGGATTTTGGACACATGTATTAGTAACAACAATCATTTAGGAGACTGTAAAACCATATCTTTGATAAACAAACTGAAAGGTACTCTTTATTACATCTCATCATTCTGAACACTTAAGTATAAAAACGGCGGAGTAGCTCCGCATTCCAAGCGCGTGGCTCGTCTTTATTATGCTCCACATTGTAGAGGTGATACGCTCCGTTGTGGAGCACCTTGGTGACGATGAAGGGACCTTCCCAAGCGGGGGCATGTTTATGAGGCCGTTGCTGGTCCACTCGGAGCACAAGGTCCCCTTCCTGAAATGCTCGAACCTTCACATTTCTGGCATATAATCGACGAAGGACTTGCTGATAAATGGTTGATCGGATCAAGGCCATCTCTCTTTCTTCTTCCAGAAGATCAACAGCATCTTCTCGAGCTCGTTCTGCTTTAGCTTCTGAAAAAAGTTCTACTCGGGGCGCATTGTGAAGCAAGTCACTCGGCAGCACAGCCTCTGCCCCATAGACCATGAAGAAGGGGGTTCGACCAGTCGACCGATTTGGTGTTGTTCGTAATCCCCAAAGGACTGACGGTAGCTCATCTACCCAAGCGCCGGCCGCATGTTTGAGGTCGCGCATCAATCGAGGTTTCAGCCCTTTGAGAATCAAACTGTTCGCTCTTTCTGCCTGTCCATTCGACTAAGGGTGGGCGACTGAAGCATAGTCGACCCGAGTACCTTGGGATGCACAGAAAGCTCGAAACTCATCAGAATCAAATTTCGACCCATTATCCGTGATGATGCTGTGTGGCACTCCATATCTAAATGTTAACCCTCTGATGAAGCTGACTGCAGTACTTGCATCCAGGTTTTTGACAGGTTTAGCTTCGATCCACATGGTGAACTTGTCGACTACTACGAGCACATGGGTGAAACCACTCCTGCCAGTCTTCAGAGGTCCCACCATATCCAAACCCCAAACAGTGAATGGCCAGACGAGTGGAATGGTCTTCAGGGCTGAAGCGGGTTTGTGGGACATGTTGGAGTAGAACTGACAGCCCTCACATTTGTCAATTATTTCCTTTGCCATCTCATTTGCCCGCGGCCAATAAAACCCTGCTCGATACGCTTTGGCCACGATGGCCCGAGAAGACGCATGGTGACCACAGGTTCCTGAGTGAATATCATCGAGGATCATTCGGCCTTCTTCTGGAGTGATGCATTTCTGAACGACCCCAGTGACACTTTCTCTATAGAGTTGCTCCCCCATTACTGTGAAGGCTTTGGATCGACGGACAATCTGGCGAGCCTCTTCTTCATCCTCTGGAAGCTCTTTCCTGAGAATATATGCGATATACGGCACTGTCCAATCAGGAATAACAACCAAAACTTCCATGATCAAGTCGACCACAGCAAGGATTTCAACTTCAGTCGGATCAGTGGAACTTTTAGGCTGTGGGGGCTCTTCAGTGAAGGGATCTTCTTGAACTGATGGTGCGTGAATATGCTCCAAAAACACATTGCTGGGAATAGGCTCCCGCTTGGATCCTATTTTCGCCAAGTCATCAGCTGCTTGATTCTTCAGTCGGGGTATATGGTGGAGCTCTAGCCCTTCAAACTTCTTTTCTAACTTTCTCACCGCATTGCAATAACCAGACATAGCTTGGCTCCTGACGTCCCACTCCTTCATCACTTGATTAACCACTAAATCTGAGTCACCGTAAACCATTAGGCGGCGGACGCCGAGTGAAATGGCCATACGCAACCCATATAAGAGTGCCTCATATTCAGCTTCATTGTTGGAGGAATCAAAGTGAATCTGGAGAACATATCTGAGGTTGTCGCCTCGTGGAGATACCAGGACCACTCCAGCGCCTGAACCATTCAACATCTTGGACCCGTCGAAGAACATAGTCCAATGTTCCGACTGTATCTGGGTCGGTAACTGTTGTTCAATCCACTCGACGAGGAAATCTGCTATCGCTTGAGACTTGATCGCTTTCTTTGCCTCGAACTTGATATCCAGCGGAAGGAGTTCAATCGCCCACTTTGCCACTCGGCCAGTTGCATCTCTGTTGTTCAGAATTTCTGACAACGAAGCGTCGCTGATGACTGTAATCGAATGATCTGAGAAGTAATGTGCAACCTTCTTTGTGGTCAAGTAGATTCCATAGACAAGCTTCTGATAATGTGGATATCTCTGCTTGGATGGAGTTAAGACTTCAGAAATATAGTACACTGGGCGTTGAACCTTGTAGGTTTTACCTTCTTCTTCCCGCTCGACCATGAGTACTGTACTGACAACCTGTCCAGTGGCTGCTACATAAAGCAGTAAAGGCTCTTTGCTAATTGGAGTAGCAAGCACCGGCTCGGTGGAAAGCAGGGCTTTGAGCTCTGCAAACGCTACGTCAGCTTCAGGAGTCCACTCGAACTTATCAGATTTCTTCATCAGTCGGTAAAGAGGCAATGCCTTTTCACCGAGGCGAGAGATGAATCGACTCAAAGCAGCCAAACTACCAGTAAGCTTCTGAATGTCGTGTACACGCACAGGGCGTTTCATTCGGAGGATTGCACCAACTTTCTCTGGGTTTGCATCGATCCCACGTTCGGAAACGAGGAAACCGAGTAACTTTTCACCTGGAACTCCAAATGTACACTTCGACGGATTAAGCTTGATATCATATCTTCTGAAATTGGCAAAGGTTTCGGCAAGGTCAGTCAGCAGGCCGGAACCTTTGCGCGACTTAACCACGATGTCATCCATGTATGCTTCCACATTCCAACTGATTTGAGCTAGCAGACACTTCTGTATCATGCGCATGAATGTGGCACCAGCATTTTTGAGACCAAAGGGCATGGTGATGTAGCAAAAGCACCCGAATGGGGTGATAAAAGCTGTTTTTATTTCGTCAGGTCCGTACAGTCGGATCTGATGGTACCCGGAATATGCATCCAGGAAGGACAATCGTTCACATCCCGCAGTTGAGTCGACTATCTGATCGATGCGGGGGAGAGGAAAATGATCTTTCGGGCAGGCCCGATTGATATGCTTGAAATCAATGCACATAAGGAGTGAATCGTCCTTCTTGGGAACCATGACAACATTGGCGAGCCACTCGGAGTGGTAAATCTCGCGGATGAACTCAGCTGCAAAAAGCCGAGCCACCTCTTCGCCGTTTGCCTTTCTCTTCTCCGCAGTGGACCGACGGAGGTGCTCTTTCACGCGTTTTGCCTTTGGATCGACTCGCAAACGGTGCTCAGCCAGCCCCCTGGGTACACCCGGCATGTCAGACGGCTTCCATGCGAAGATGTCCCAGTTCTCACGGAGGAACTGGATGAGCGCTTCTTCCTATTTGCTGTCGAGTATTGTTGAGATATGAGTCGGTGCAGCACTGGGATCGGTCGGGTGAATGTGAACAGGCTTTGTTTCACCGGACGACTGAAATGCAGACTCGGAAGCAGGCTTCTTAGCGCGCAACAAATCACTCGGATCTGTAGTCTTATATTCTTCCATTTCAATCGTTGCCATCTGTTCATCGGCAATCTTAGAGCCCTTCTGGAGGCACTCTTCTGCTCGTTGCCGATTACCAGTGACCGTAATCACGCCCCTGGGGCCAGGCATCTTCAGCTTGAGGTACACGTAACACGGTCGAGCCATGAAATGGGCATATGCAGTTCTGCCGAGAATAGCATGATAGGTACTCTGAAAATCCACAACTTCAAATGTCAGCTTCTCCTTGCGGTAATTCTTTGAGTCACCGAAAACCACGTCAAGAGTGATCTGTCCGAGTGAATCAGCTTTCTTCCCTGGAATGACACCGTGGAACCGAATGTTGCTCTCACTGAGCCTGGACATCGGAATGCCCATCCCACGAAGAGTCTCTGCATACAAAATGTTCAAGCCGCTGCCACCATCCATCAAGACTTTGGTCAGTTGGGTGCCCCCAACGACCGGGTCGACCACCAACGCTTGCCTCCCAGGGGTGGCGACGTGCGGTGGGTGGTCAGATTGGTCGAATGTGATGGGGTCTTTGACCATTTCAAATATGTCGTCGTTGCCGGAGCAACCATGTTTACCTCTCTGTTGATGACTTTCAGTCGACTTTTACTCTCAATGTCAGCAAAAATCATCAAAGTAGAATTGACGTTAGGGAAACCGTCATCATCTTCTTCCTGATCACCATCCTTGTCAGACTCTTTTTCCTTTTCATTGGGTTGTTTCTCTCGGAACTGCTGGATCAGGAGCCGACATTGTCGAGTGGTATGTTTGGGATAAATCAGATTTCCCTCTTCATCCTTCTTGGTGTGAATGTGACATGGCAAGTCCAACACATCGTTCCCAGCCTGATCTTTCACCTTCTTGGGGATCCAGGGTCCCTTGGGCTTCCCCTTGAATTTTCCTTGAGTTACAACTGCAGCTTCACCTGGACCTGCTGGCTCGGCTTTGCGTTTCTGCTTCCGAACCACTCCGGTGTCTTGGGCGACTAGTTTGCCCTTTCCACTGCGGAGTCGGTCCTCTTCTTCACCATTAGCGTACCAGGTGGCTATTTCCATCATTCGGGTCAGAGACATGTCTCCTGTCCGACCGAATTTCAAGTTAAGCTCTCGATACCGAACGCCTTCCTTGAAGGCACAAACTGCTTGGTGTTGGGATACATTTTCTACTGTGTGGTGTAAAGTGGTCCATCTTTGGATGTAATCCCACAGAGTTTCATTTGGCTTCTGTACACAATGTTGCAATTCTGTTAACCCCGGAGGTCGTTTGCATGTGCCCTCGAATGTCCTGACAAACACTCGGGCTAACTCCTCCCAGCTGAATATACTGCCTGGAGCCAACAGATTCAGCCATGCTTTGGCCGACCCTTCCAGCATGAGAGGAAGGTGTTTCATAGCTACCTCATCATTTCCACCACCGATCTGGACAGCCACTCGGTAATCTTCCAGCAAAGTGTCAGGCTTCGACTCACCGGTGAACTTACTAACCCCAGTCGCCAACCTGAAGTTGGGGGGGGGGGATCTCAGCGGCTCTGATAGCTCTACTAAAACACTCGGGACCCGAAACATGAATCCTGCTTCCACTCGGGCGATCCCTGCCTTGCCCCTCTCTGTGTGCTCGGTTCCTGTCGACCAAACCTTGCACTAAAATTGACCTCGCATCAAACCCTGGCTCTCTTGGGTCGACCGGCGTCCTCCGCCCTCTGCTGTACGGGCGCCTGTCATCATAGTGCCGGGGCACATATGATCCGCTTCTCGGAGGGGGTGTAGGCGCTCGACGGCGGTCATCACGGCCGAGTCGATGATCGTACTGCTCGTGGATCCGACCCAAGTGCTGATCCTGGCGATGCACCCGCCCCTCACACCGCGGAGGCGATCTTGGGCTGTGAGCCGACTGAACTGTGTCAGCCACCACAGATCTGCTATGGATTCTGTTACGCGACTGTGATACTGCAGTCTTTTGGTCTCCTGCCGCCCGGAGCAGAGCTCGGATCTGCATCAAACCTCGTCCAGCTTCTGACTGGGATGGCTGGATGGATTCTGCTATACGAGCTGCGGCTGCAAGATTCTGAATCGGAGTGCGGTATACATGAGGTTCAGGAGGGAACAATTGCCGCCGTCGACTGGACTCAGGAATCCGCTGCTGAGCACGTTCGTCGAGTGCATGCTGAAGATTTTCCAGTCGAGTGCACTCAGCCAAAGTGGCCAAGCGTGCTGCCTCCAAGGCCCGAGCCTCAGAGGTCTCTCCGACGATGGGCGTGTGGAGTGCTTCCTCGTTATGGCGATGAAGTTCCTCCCTCTGCTGTGAAGAGAGGGTTTCGGGGTGGTATTCCTCGTGAACACGCGACGGATCGCCACCGCCGTCGCCGCCTCCGTTGCGACGCATGCCAGGTGGGCTACGCGGCGTGTCGACCATCAAGACCTCCGCCGCAGGATCGCTGCTGTCACACTCGGACAGAGTCTCAACGGAGCCAGTCGACAGATCGAACATGCCGTAGAGAGATTCATCGGGCTCGATTGCCGCGACTTGAGGGGTGGCCGATTGACGTGCCACTGCATGCTTCACCCACCGCTGAAGCCGCGATCGACCGGATCGCTTGCGACGGCGTACAGCGGGGAACGAAGACGCCGTAGGAAACGACCGATATTGGGTCGACAGCTGCCGCAGAAGGACGCCGCGGACACATGCGCGAAAGTGCGTCGCCCCGCGGACGGGGAACGCCTCGATGTCGAGGGCGGCCTCCTGGAGCCAGGCGGTGTCGTCGGCGATGAAGACGAGCGCGCCGAGAGGGATCTCGTGGCCCTCAGCCAAACCTCCACCCGAAACCATGACGATGGGAACCGGAGAAAATCGCAACCTCACCGGAAAGTCACTAAGACACCTGCCCCATGGTGGGCGCCAACTGTTGTGGTTCTAAGTCTGACAGTAGAATAGGGGGTAGGTATGAGGAGGCAAGATCCTAGGTACGATGAGGTTGTGCACGCAAGATTTACGAGTTCAGGCCCTTCTCGGAGGAAGTAACAGCCCTACGTCTCGGCGCACGGAGGCTCGATCGATTGGATTATGCATGAAGTTACAAGGGGTGCGAACCCTTGTGCCTGAGGAGGGGGGTGGCTTATATAGAGTGCGCCAGGACCCCAACCGTCCCACGTTACAAGGGGTTCAATGTCTATAAAGACAGGACGTTACTGATAACGCCAGCAATAAAGGCAAATAAATGATCATTAAGACTACGGAGTGAACGCCTGACCCTTGCCTTCCTGAGTGACCCTAGATCTTCGGACTTCCGAGAGGTTTCTGGTGTGGTCGAGTGAGTACACCCCGGTCGAATGGAATTGGGTTATCCGAGTGAACTGTTGGTCGAGTGGGTTGCACCCTGTAGCGATTTTAGTCGGTAGATGGTGCTATCCTTTGAATGTCCTTGGCCTTAGGGCAGTGTCCTCGGGTAAGGGTGTCTAGGTCAGGCCTATTACCCTACCCTAGGTACATGTCTTCGTCAGCTACTACAAAGCCCGGCCGTTGTGGGACAAAGTTGAGCAAGACCTGCTTGCTAAAGGGGTCCAACCAGCGATATTGCACTGGACAGATCGTTCAAGGACTTGGTTCTCCGGGGTTGGGGGAACTTTGGACCCAAAAACAGGGGAGTGTGTTTGGACGGACAAGCAACTTGCAATACCCATCCGGAAGCTTCAGAAAGCAATCAAGACAGCGTAGGAAGGGACGTTCATTCCCGACAGAGAGAAGGACGAGCTGACAGAGGCCCTCGGGAATCCTGAACACCCTTGACGAACATGAGGCACATCATGCTCCGTTCCATGGGTGCATGGGTTTCCCGACAGCGGTGGTTATAGAAGCCAAGAGAGAAAGAGGAAACATGAAGCAAGCGAAATGCAGAAGCTCAGTGCAAGATTAGCAAAACTAGAGGAACTTGAGAGCCAGCAAGCTACCGGCCAACCATCTCAGCGGCACGAAGATCCTTCCTTCGACGCTGCCCCAGAAGCCAGCCCACCACCTCAGTAGAGAAGCAGCGTGGCTTCCACGGAGCTCGTTCAGCCTGATTTCACGGCTCCTCGCTATCCTGTGGATAGTATCACGGCAGCTGAACATTGTGTTCTAATGACGAAATGCCAGATCCTGACCTTGAAGGCGGCGGTCGGCTCTGTTGTACCTCCTCGAGCTGAGGGAACTTTTCATTGCCGTCCGATTCCACATGGCTATGCTATCGTGACGGTGCATGAAATAATGGATGGATTTGAGGGGCTGGAGCTTGACTTTCCTACAGGTGAAGGGGATATTCTTCTGGAAAATGCTTTGAGGAGTACTTGTCTATGGAGAAAGGAGTACATCAAGCATCCAAACTGGACGCTGCCTCAACAGACTCAGCCGCAGAAGGCCCCTCAGCAGACTCCTCACAGTCCAGCTCAGCCGTCTCAGCTGCCCGAGTCGTCTCCGGCACGTGAGTTGT
Source organism: Thinopyrum elongatum (assembly GCA_011799875.1). Lineage (NCBI taxonomy): Eukaryota > Viridiplantae > Streptophyta > Magnoliopsida > Poales > Poaceae > Thinopyrum > Thinopyrum elongatum. The sequence goes on along the minus strand of CM022303.1, from coordinate 85,525,897 downwards.
CTCCGCCGCCTCAGCCGCCGTCTCCGGCGCGTCAGCGGACTCCACCGCCTCCTCTGCCTCTTTCGGCGCGTCAGCGCACTCAGCCTCCTCCTCCGCCTCCTCTGGCACGTCAGCGGACTCCGCCGCCTCAGCAACGGCGGAAGAGAGACGCCGCCGCTTCGGCGGCTAGCAGTACAAGCGGAGGCGGAGAGAAATTCAAAGTTTGTCCAAGCCTCAAGCCTCTTCCAAAGTTACCATATGAGAGGACTGACAAGGAAACCGATGAAATCGTGCAAGCTGAAGTGCAGGCCCATTTTGAATGGAAACCTCCACCTCCGAAGGAAACGGTAGATCCGGTGAAAGCGAAGCGCACTCTAGATGCCCTTAAGCGACCACCACCGCCTCCGCTGCAATCCAACTATGACCGCTGTATTGAAAAGACATATGATGAAAAGCGGTGGTCGGGAAGTACTACCAGTGCTGCAAGGGAAGCAAAACAAAGAAGTGGGAAAACAATTCCCCAGCTCAGTGAACAGGAGAAGCAATCGTGCCCCCCGCACAAGATGTCTAGCGATATCGCTAATCATCCGGGGCTACTGCCCGCTACCAATCTTGGTGATTACATGGGCGATGATGTACAGTTTGAAACGTTAGAGGTAGTAGAGATCTTTAGATACGAGCACGGAAAGCCTCTCGTCAAACCTGATTATCCTCCTCTAACAACGATGATGCGAAGATTGCATGTGTGGTACTTGGAAAGCTGTAGGAAGAATGGGACCGATAGTTTGATGCTGAGAATTAAAGATGAGCACGACCTCATTGGAGTTGAGGTGTTTCCTGTTGAATTTGTGGAATTTGTGGAATTATTTCAGTTATTCAATCAACAAGCCCTCGACAAACAGCTCATGACTTGCTACTGTCTGTAAGTATTACTTCTGTAATTAAGTCTCTAGCTCAGCTCATTCATTGCATGTATATATAATTATCCTCACTATATTATGCAGATTGAAGACCGTCGAATGCAAGAAAACACAAATCTATGACATTGGGTTCATTAGCCCAAATACCGTAAATGAATGGTCGGTAAAAAACAGAGTCGAAGATACTGAGGAAAACTTGCTACAATCGTTCCTTCGACATCAAAACAAAGGGAAAATACTCTTTTCTTACAACTTCAAGTGAGTGTTACTGTCTTGTGTATATTCGGTTTCGCTTACTCGAGGTTAAGTAATGTAATTGATGAGTTATGCGTGTGCAGGTTCCACTTTATTTTGCTATCCATTAAGCTTGACGGGGCAGTAGTAACTGTCTTAGACTCGAGACGTAAAGATCCCAAGGATTATAAGGACATGATTGCAATGCTCCAGAAGTAAGTTCAATCATTATCGCACCATATCGGCAACTTTCGTTCATTTCCTAATATCAAGTAATCATTTTCTTTGCCTGGCAGGGTTTGGAAAAAGTTCACTGGAATGGTTCTGGGTCTGAGGAATGAGCTGCGATTTACACACCCCAAAGTAAGTAGTACTAGCTAGTTCCGCGCATCTCTCATTGATTCTAGTTTCATCAATACTATTGTCATGCTTCATTATCAATTTGATTGAACTCTATTCTCGTAAAGTGCTTGTTGCAGGCACCCAGGACTGATTTATGTGGATACTACGTTTGCGAGTTCATGCGCCACTCGACCTCTGAGCGGGGCTACTCTGACAAACAATTTGAAGTACGTAAACAATATTCACAATTTTATTTTATTACCATCAATTGTGTTGAGTTTCATTCATATATATGTATTGACCCCCTTCTTTAAATTAGATGTGGCAGATGCGGGATGAACTCCTACCACATGATCGCATACGAGCAATTCAAGAGGAATTGGCGGGATTCTTTCTTGACCACGTCGTACATAAAGACAGAGAATACCATGTGGAAATTCAAGCTTGATTTTTGGTAGATGATGTCAGGGATCGTAAGAGATGTTATATTGTATATATGTAGTAGCGTCGGATAGATATACGAAAACTTGTTGTTCGACCAAACACGGAGAAAGAGAGGTCACTTCTCTCTATATATGTTCATGATCACAATGTTGTGTAATTAATGCTTCCTTCATTTGCTTACTAGCTATCGTCGAGTTCTCTCTGTATGTAGTAGTTACCGTCGACCAAGCATGGAGAAAGAAAGGTCACTTCTCTCTATATGTAGTTGCTATAGCTAACACAATATGAAACACCTAAATTAACCCTCCAAAACCCCTAACCCCCCCCCCCCCCCTCTTTAAAAAAACAAAAACCCCAGCGCCTGGGAGCTACTGACGCGTGGCTGCCTTTTAGTCCCAGTCGGTGTTACCAACCGGGACTAAAGTTCCTCCTCCCTGCCTTTTAGTCCCAGTCAGTGTTACCAACCAGGACTAAAGTTCCTCCTCCCTGGGCGCCCAACAGCGTCCACGTGGAGCTCCTTTGGTCCCGGTTCGTAAGCAAACCGGGACTAAAGGTTTTGGGCATTAGTCCCGTCAGTTTTGTCCCGGTTCCAGAACCGAGACTAAAAGCCCTCTGGAACCGAGATTAGTACCCTGTTTTCTACAAGTGATCCAAGGAAGCCATGCACTAAAAAAGTAATACAGGGAAACCAACAAAGCCAAATTCCACTAGGATACATATGTTTTCAAGCTCCTGCTGATGCGTATGGTAGTGGGACTCTACAGAGTCCATATGTCTTGACTAGCACATATGTCCGTGTGTTTCAACGGGAGGGAAAATATTATGCATGTAAAGTTAGTGAGAATTATATCTGCAAGCAAAACCACGTGTGCATGTGAAAAAGGAACATTTACATTCTAGGTTTCGCCGGGTGTGAAGTAATCAATCCGCTAATTTTTCATTCATTAATTAAGGGCATTTAAGAGTTTTGTTACGTCATCGTACGCCAGAGAAGACCCATAAATTATTCAATCTATTTTTCCTTTCAATCGAGGAGATTTTAAGGTATGAAGTTTCTGAATATTGTAGAAAACATGAACCATTTTTTTAAATCATTAACAGTTTTTAAAAAATTATGTACACTTTCAGAAAAAACGTGAACAAAATTTAAAATAGGCAAATCCTTTAAAATTCACAAACATTTTTTGAAAACACCAACTTTTTTATAAAAACATGAACATTATTTGAATTTCTGAACATTTTTTTTATACGGGAACATGGGTTGAAAATTCAAAATATTTTTTGAAAATGTGTATCTTTTTTATACACGAACATTATTTTGAATTGTGAAAATTTCACTAAAACAACAATATTTTTTGAATTTGAAGCAATTTTTAAATGCAATTTTATTTTTGAAATCTTAAACAATTTTCAAAAACAATATTTTTTTGAAAAAATGGGAAAAAAATTTCAAGTTCTGAATATTTCTCATAATAGCAACAAAATTTTGGAATAATGAATTTTTTCTAGAATTTGAATTTTGTTTAAAAAATTATGAACGTATTTTGAGAATTTAGAATTTATGAAATAAATTCTATAAGAATAATAAATTTGGAAGGGAAAAACGAGATAGGGGGAGGAGAATAAAAAAGATAAAACACAGAAACAAAGAAAAATGGGCCAGCCTATGGTTGGTTGCCCTGTGCGAAGCTCGGACTCTTTATTGCCCTGTGCGGAAAATATAATTTTCCAAGCTGCGTGTGTAGAAAAATAAGTGGGCTGGCTTCGCTTGGCCACAGTGCGCGGCCCACATACGAAATTTTGGAAAAACCTTTTTTTCTAGCAGACGAACGCAGGTGAACTGATGAAAAAATTGACGAAACGCACCTTTTTTTATTAGTAGCTACAGATATAGATATACGTGCTGACCGAAAGGTTAGAGTTTGTTCAAAGAAAAAAAGATGAGATGAAAGACAGCTTCCTTATTAGTTCTTTCATCGAACGAGTACTATTCCAAGCGATGACATCATCCATCATGTGAGCAGTGTAATATTATCGGGCTGCACTATTTTTTGGTAGAAAAAATGTCCGGCTACTTTGTCTGCAAATATAAATGACAAAATACGAGTGAGTACAATACATAATTATTCTTTCCTTAATAATAAAGCAAGGACTGGTTCTGGTTGTACGTCGTCGCCATTTTTACAGAAAAGTCCCTCTGTTTCTGAGAATTTGACCCGCAGTCCTTTTTTAAAGTGTAATATCCTGAGATAACGTTTCATTTTTGCAAAAACACCCCTGCATTAGTTACACTTCTATCCGCAATCCTTAATCTTATCCATTGCTGTCCTCCACCTCTGGGCAGGCGCCGCCGCTTGCCGCCGACGTCCACGCCGTAGAAACCAAGGAAGCGGTGATGCGTCGCGGCGGGCGTCCGCACCGCCCGAGCCCAGGAATGGGGCGAGGCGTCGCGGCAGGCGTTGGAGAGTGCGGCGGACAGGAAGTCGCCGAAGGTGGCCTTGGCCGGCACGGGGGCGAGCTCGCGGGCGCGCTTGCGGCAGGCGAGCCTAGCCCGCAAGTCCTCCTGCTGCTTGGCCTTGCCTGTTGGGCCGGCTGGGCTGGGGTTTCATTTTATTTTGATCTGGATGCAGCTGAGACCAGCGGCGGGCAAAGCCACGCGTCGATCAGCCAACACAAATTCTGACCAATCAGCCACCAGCACTACTCTCTACGTCTCCACTTCACATTTTTTCACTGCATCACCATGTGAAATCTCTGTGAATCTTGTCATTCGGTGTATGTGTGTGGATCTTTTTAGTGAACTAACCAGCTAACCACACTGCCTGGTAATATAAAAGAAAAAAAATTGTGCTAGCACATGCATTCACATCATCATTGCTCAATCCGTACAAACTTAATCTGCTATCGGGCAATAAAATTAAAAACAAACTCTAAAACAGTAAATTAAATAAAAACAAAATTATAATAAAGTCTAGAAGAGCCCAAGCCCCTTCCGCAGCCATGACGACATGATGCCAACCAAATCCCACCACCGCAATGGCAAGCGCGAGGCGATATAAGTCGGCGTTCACGCCGTTCAAGCGACACACCAAAGAGCGCAATGCCGCCTTTCACATGTCATTGCACCTATTGTAATTCATGCCGCTCACGTGGATGACGCGCCAGTCGTCATACAAGCTCTCAAGCCCGCCGACGGATGCTCCTCCCGTGGCAACTGGTCACAACAGGTCAGGTAATGTCAAGGGAGACACGGTTGCTCGATGGGACGTAGACGCCGACCGATGAAATGCCTTCGATGGATGAGATCTTCGAGGCCATTTGATCCGTGACGTCAACATCATGTGGTCCCTACCTTGATGGTGAGCCATCTACCTTGATTCACATAAATTTATCACATGCACGGTCAGCTTAAAGGGTAAGCAGTAAGGACAGTCTTGAGCAATGCTTATTGGGACTCATGATAAATTTTCTTCTCCCGTTGTAACGCACGGGCATGTTTGCTAGTCTCTATCTAATATTGAAGGACGGAAAATTTCATTGTTCTCCTTCAGTCAACCCTTTATATCCATTGATTTTGTGTTAACAATAAAGATTGACGCCGAGATTTAAAACGATTCGTGCTTGGATCGTTCTCTAAAAGAGAAAGGACCGAGCGAACCTACAATTTCGTACGTGTAAAAAACGTTTCGACGAGCCCTCTCCCGCACGCGAACGTGAGACGCCGGCGTCCCTTCGATCCCGAAAAATCACCTCTCCTCTCGCTACCCAACCTAGGGTTCTGGCGCCGCAGGGTAGCCGCTGCATCCTTCTCCAAGCCGATCCCAGTCGAAACTCCTCCGGATCCCATCTCTCGTCTCGCCCAGACGCCCAAGCGCTGCGGTTCGCGTCGAAGCTCAGTCGTCTGCTAGCGTTCTCGTGGTTTTGAAGCTCCCCCGTGCTGTATCTCTCCATCTCTCATCTCTCTCCGGTGGCAACAACTCTAGATTGAAGGCAATGGTGGCGGGACCTAGGCAAGCACTGGTGGCGACCCAGGTAGGTATTCCAGGAAAATTGGTTGCCCTGATATGATTGTTTTGGAAAATTAATTAGGCGCACTTTCTACTCGAAGCTGCTACCATGGGCACTGCAAGTCATTAGCTCGACCATGGCAGCCATTAGCGAGGTGCTATTGTACAAGATGAGGATAATGGCCACAACGTGAGTGCATTAGGTGGCTGGCAGCCTGATTCATGGGTGTTGCCGGCTAATCTGTCAGAGTCCGAGTCCGCCCTCTGGAATGACAAATTTGTCCGCACAGAGCAGGAGAGCGTGGCTTCTTGGTCCAAGGTCCGGCCTATGAGCCGTCGCTGACTGAGTACTGGAAGTTCATGGGCCCAATTGCCAGAGAGTGTCCTAGAGTAAATTTTACAAAGCTTAGCCATGTACTGGTCCTTGCAGCAGCGGACTTCCTGCGTAGCTCCTCCGCGACTCGACTATTCTCTGAGAACGGTAAGGGCAACCGACGGAGCTCCCATCCCCCACGCGGAGGCGGCTCCTAGCACAGAGAGCACGTAGTGGCCGTCGGCTTGACTCCCTCCAATGAAAGGCGATGCCATCCGTGCGGAACCCCTAGCGCATACAAGACGATGGCCTTCGACCTGCGGCGTGATGCCGCATGACATGCTCCAGTCTGAGGCAGCCTGCAAGTACGACATCAAGCAGAGGGGCCCCCCGGAGCGGAGCCGCAACTAACTACAACAGCAAGGATCCTCAAGGAACCCTGAGGGGTACGCTTTCATGTGTTTGGCTTCACAAGTCACGACGGTCCTGGTTCTGCGTCCATGGAGAGATGGCCATGCTCATGTAGCGGTTCGACTTCGGCGCCATGCTGTGCGCGATAGAGCATGATTGTGTCACATTGCTACCCGGTGCACCGCACATGCCTCTGTGACCTCTCTTTGCTGTTGTCATCAGCATCGATGGCAATGCCCTTGACGGCGAAGTCGCCGTGAGCTTCGCTGCCATCAACCGTTGAGGAGCTCGGGCCAGGTCAGTGAGGCGAGCCCTGGATCTAGGCCAGTTGTCATGAAAGGTGAGAACTGACAACAAGTTAGTTATTACTCTGACCCCTAAGCACGTGTTTGACCTAAATAGTCGCTTGATTTGCTTACTGCAGTTTGAGTGTTTAGACTGTGCACGTGAGAGTTCAATATGGTAGCTTTAATTTTCTTTTAGTTGAAATTTATTTATAGTTCAGAGTTAAGAGAAACTAATTTGGACGTTGTTTCTTAGGGTCACTATATTGGGCATGCAATAATTTTAGCTAGACAGGAAGTTAGCGTCACTATTTGTAGTTCAGTTTCAAGAGAAGAACGCAAAATTTATTCACTTCCCAGTTCCTCTGTTTGCAAATATGTCTATTGGAAAACTTTTCAGCAACCATGAAAAGGTACATTTCAGTTTCAATTGATTCCACAATAATTGAGTGGCGTCATGAACGAAATATTAGCAATGAACTAACTACTAAAGTTGAACAAGTATTGATAGCCAAAACTCTGAGAGAGTGCGTGGGAAAAATACGCTAGAGTACAAGGGATAAACTGCATGGACAAACAAATGTCAAATGTTATCATATATGTTTTATCCTGCATTCCGGCAACCAAAAGGTATGGTATTCTGATCAGTGCCTGCTAAAAATAGCTGGGTTCAGTAATTTGTCTGCAACATTAGAAAGAACGGAATAATCAGACTTTCCTTTTAATGTCTGTTCTTCTCCTTAGACTGAAAACTCTATTAAGAAAATCCCAAAATTGAAGGCAAGATGTTTTTGTATACCTCATATTATATTGGTATATCTAGAATTGTAGATGTACCATCTTAATGTCACCACAAGATGTTTTTGTATGGTTTCTGTACAGCAATATTTGTTTATTTCTTTTCTGTCTGCTTCTATTCGGAATGACGCTACTTGATCAATCGACTATCTATTTTTCTACTATGGATGCAGCGTCCATATATGCAAACAATATGTTTCTCTGGATAAAGTTCCAGAATGGTAATACTGATAACACTGAGCTGCTACAAAGTAATATATTCTCTCGGGAAACCCAGGTATACTATTCATAGTTGAACTCAAAACTGCAATTTCACGTATGTTAATTTGTCTGGAAAATGTGAAGTCAATATACCCGGTTGTATACGAGTCCATGTTATGCACAAGAGCAGTCAGACTATGTTATCAAGGCTATGAAGACTAGAGACGTACGAGATAGCATGTTTCCAAGTGTTATTAAATGTATTGCTGGACTATAACAATTTTAAAGCTTTCACCGTATGAAGTGTTGTAGTTTTTTTAGATCAATGGTGTGTTGCCCTTAAGATTTAACTACAGAGTGCTGGATATTAAACTCCAATTTCACATGGGCCTCATATATTTGAATTTCTGGTCAACTCCTTAAGTTTTTCCTTGCTTTTCGTAATTTACAAGATGACACATTTTTCTTTTAATTTAATCCCCCTCACCCCGCTTTCACAATTTTCTCTCTCCACTTCCCATGAGTACTGAAAATATGTATTTATCAACTTATCATGATAAAACTACTTGTCTTAGTTGCAGGAATAGCATGCAGTGCTCCCATGTTTATGTCTTTGTGCAACATCACTTATCATGTCATTTCTCATGTTGTAATATGAGGTGGTCTTGAGTCATCAAGCTAGGGTGTGATTTTTTATTCTTCCGTTGCAACGCAAGGGCATGTTTTGCTAGTACTAACCTATGCAAGATACAATTATAAATATAATTTACTTCATGTAAGAAGATATATGCAGTAAAAATCCAACTATATGAAGAATTATTTTCCTAATTATGTAGCAAATTCCATAGAACATCAGAATATTTTTATTTCCTCTCAATAATAAATTTTACTAAAATTGGTAGTTTGATTTTTTGTATTAAATTTAAACGAGTATATATGTAGAATAATACGTACAAGGACGGGAAGAACACACAAATCATACTAATTGATGAGCATTGTCCACCTGGCTTCCTGTCATGTAAAATTTGAATTTAATAGTTTCAGTTGTGCTATCAAAGGTCTCATAGCGACACATTAATTATACTAGAGGCTGGGGCGCCACCTGCTGGCGCCACCTAGGCAGGTCTGCGCGCATTTATCTTGTTTTCGCATATTCAACTGCCATGTTTGATCCTCAGACTCACTCACATACATTAATATGGGCGTATGCTATAACATTAGGATCTATTAGTGGCACATCGATAAAACACATAAGTACTATATTTTTTGAGCTTAGAACCATCATAGGCAGTGGTACATCTAATGAGGATCTATACGACTCTCCCATAGAGCATAGTGAGGCGATGCATTACAGTTAATTCAAAAGCGAAGACAAGCTAACATAAAGTGCTTCAATTTGGCTGAACAAAGGGACCTCATGAGGCCGCTACTAAGGAACCAAATAAAAAGAACACCATTCAGAGTCCTCCAGAGGCTTGGCATCTTCCATTTCCACATCAGAATCATGATGCCTTTCATCAAAATTCTTTTGATCTTCATCATGATGTACCCAACACAAATGCAACTTAGCCAATATATGATGACTGCTAGGTGCTAGCATGCTACTTCTGAAACCATAACTACAGCCAATAAGCATTAGTGATCACATCTAAAGCTAATACCAAGATACCAACATTTTTCCCACATAGGCAGTATGTTATCTTTGCCCCTTTGAAATGCTAAAATGCAAACCAGGTTATTTCAGTTCTATATAAATGAAACGCTTATAGAAAATAAGAATGTCATTATACCACACAACTACCTGGGGATGAAAAATTAATTGTTCTCCTTGCATCTGATTTTTTAGTTTGTGGCCTAGACTTTTATAGGTACTCAAATTCCCAGAATCGATTTGTAGAAGCAACTTTGACTACCAATGAAGCAACTACAAGAAATCATAGATCATTATAAACATGAAGGATTCAGGAAGTAGAAGCTAGTTATCTAATTAGGCTGCATAGACTTCCATTCTATTCCTCTTCGCCACAAAAAACATTGACAAAATAGTAACAGATATATCACATGCTTTGCAAAACAGAAACTAAAATGCTGCATATGACATATAGGATATGGATGTTGCATTTTTTCAAAATACATGGTAAATGTTCAGTTATAAGTATTCTCAATCTGTCTTGCAGCATTGATGGAAGTCAAGATGCTAACCCTTTTGATATTTTGAGGATTTTTTATTTCCCTATGAAATTATTCTATCTGCTATGACAGCATTGGTGTAATTTTTTGTCTCCTAAATAATACTCCGTACAAGTTAAAGAACACACAATTTTAGTTTCTTTACTCTTTCTTCGCCTTACTGGATTATACTCAGCTAGATAGCTATACCACATACTGAAAGCATATATGTTTCTTTCTGTACATATAAGCAGGGCATGCTCTATCCTGCAGGAGTATTCCAGCCAGGACATGAATTGTTGAGTAGATTGTGGTAGAAAATTATACATAGAGGTACCTCTGGTGACGACTGATCCATGACAGGCTATTATTGTTACTATGAAAGAGACATGTTATAGGGAAAATGTTACAAATTCGTTTCTTTCCATGGTCGATGGTTAACATGATTCTCTTGCTCTTCTCCTTAGTTATGTCATATTCCTTATACATTTTCTTTTTTAACATCCTTGCATGATAGCTAGCTAATCTCAATGATAATAGTATCCAAATAGTACCCATAAAGCATGTGCACAAAGGCCACCTGGTGTATTCTTCCATTCACATAGTATGCTTAGTTGTGATTATAGGTTTGCAACTGCATTAGAGCAGCACAGAACAGTTTTATTCTCACCGCGAATGATGTACTCTGGTTGCTCCTGTTCGTTCCGGCGTGATCATGTGTTAAAAAAAAAAGGAAGTTAGTTGCTATGAAGTTATTGTCATGATGCATAGGTGAAACAAAAGCAAGCCGCTACATTTGTGTATTGCAAAAATAAGAATGTATTATAAGCACATGATTTGAATGTGCTTATGAAGTATGATTTGAGGGTAAACATTGAAGCAATGAAAACACTGATGAAACATGGTACAGCGGGTGGTGGATGTGATGTGGTAGATTAGTGTATGGTTGAGAATCATTCCTACATCACTTATGCTTTTCTTTTTAGTACGTGACCACATTGATGTGGATATTCCTATTAAAACAAAGGTATCATATCGATGAAAGAAACCTGTAGCTTCATAAGCAGCACCAGCAACGACTGAAATCATGGAAAACTCTCAAGAAAAATATTAGTTAACACAGAAACTACATCGATGTGGATATTCCTATTCAAACAAAGGTATCATATTTATGCAAAAAAAAATTAAAACTGTAGCTTCATAAGTAGCACGAGCAATAACTGAAATCATGGAAAACTCCCAGGAAAAATATCAGTTAACACAGAAACTACATCATGAAGCAATAGCTCTATTGCTTCACCAGAAGGTTCATATAAGCAATTGGAGAACATCATACTCTCAAGCCAGTGGTTGTAAAACCTAAAAGAGATATTAGTACAACACATAATTGGCAGTATTAAGCTTGTATGATACATGTACAAACCAAGCATCTTGCACGTGAGCTACAATTTTTTTTAACATATTCGGAAGAGATACGATTTTCGTTTAGTGTGTACTAAATCTTGCGAGAGAAAATGCATGTAAGTCATCTTGAACGGAAGCAAAGAAAAGTTTGCACATGATATCCTTGTAAGGATGTTCGTAGGATACCAAGAATTATTGTCCACATTGTGGCCATCCATTAGTCCATTAAATTCTCTTATCAGACACAGGATAGCCCTCAGCAACAGTATAACACAATTGCGAGATCTCTGTTTGAACAGTAGTTTATCTAACCATAAGTGATCCTAAGCTGAGATGTGAGAATGGTATAATGGATGCAAATGGATTGATATAGATGTGATTTGTGGGACGTTATTGCAGATCCGGTGAGTGTTAAGCTAAGAGATGTGAGAGAGAAGAGAGGGGGCGAGCACCTGGTCGTAAGCAGCGTCGTGTCGGCGCCAACCAGCAGAGCAGGCAGGAAGGGCCGCAGGGAACGGCTCCGCCGCTCCGCTGGTGTCGCTGACCCAGCGGGTGAGCACGAGGCCGTCAAGCACTGGTGCGCACTAATCAAGTTGGTGTACTTGTTAATGTTTTGAAAGTGCAAATAAACAACAGCCATTAAAAATATGATGCATGGGACACAATTGCAGCAGAAGAGTGTTCATTCATAGAACATACCAAGCATAGTAGTTTCATAAATGCTAGCAGGTTCATGTTAACAGAGAAGAGTCGGTCTTATAAGGTGAATGACCGATCACCGAGACAAGACAAGCTATTGAGATCAAGGTTTAATAGTCTCCAAAAGGCGGGCATTCTCCAACAGCAGAGGGGGAGTTCGTCGGATCATCGTAAGGCAGGTCCTACAGAAATCTAAAGGCTCGGAAGACATTTTTTTTTTGAAAAGGAGGATAAACCCCTGGCCTCTGCATATGGACGATGCATGCATCCATTTTATTAATTATTCACAAAGACCATACAAAACAATACATCAGTCAGCCTGAAGCCACCATCTAGGTAACACCTATTGCTACTCCTATCCCCTTGATGAAGGTGTGCCGAATATCCGGGCCTAGTACCAAACGGACACCGCACCAAACCCTAAAATCTAAAGCTGGATGCCCTAGCCCAACCACACACCGGGACTGGGTTCCATACCGGTTCGACGCACTCTCAGAGGCTGCCGCCGCCATCATCCACCAGTCCATCTCCAGAGCAAGAACTGACACATCGACCTTGCCTGGCCTAGCGTCGACACCACCACGGCGCCATACAACTCCACCATCCTACACGTATCCGTCAACGCGTGCCGGTCGCCGAACCTCCGCAGCGCCATGCCACCGGGATCCGCCGTCGGCCTTGGAGTGGATGTGACACCGCTCCTCCGCTTGTCCCGTCCAACCAGCACTTACTCCAAAACGATGCCCTCAAGAGGGACAACAGCATCGAAGTTGCCATCATCGTCCAATCCGGAAGATCCAGATCTAGGGTTTCCCCTCGAGCATCACGAGTGGGGTGCCACGACCTGCAACAACGATGCCTCAAGAAGGGAGCGACATCATATACGCTGCCATCGTCTACCATGACCGAGGTCGGCGCGATTTTCACCGGAAGTCGCGTCATCCAAACCTTGCAGCTAGCTGGAACCGAACGGAGCCTCGCCGTGGAGACGAGGACCGCCGTCAGCATGCCGGCAGGGAGCCTCCATCTGGCCCTCACCGGTCCTCCTCGCGCCACCGGCCGACCAAGGCCGTACCGAGATGGATTAGGACAGGACGCCAGATCCGCAGCCATCGAAGCCACCCATGTGCACGCAGCCGCCACACCGCCGGTCATGGAGGCTCCCATCGCCGCCGCGCAGCAGGGGCGCCGCCTTGACTGCCACCCCTGGCTTCCCCGCATGAGACGCCGCCTCCGCCTCACAGGGTCCGCCGCGGCGACCACCCGCCCTGGATCTACGGTGCAGGGCCGCCACTACCGCGGCCCTTGCCGGCGGCAGCGGCGGCTGGGAATGGAGCACCGGGGAGGGACTGGCGGCTAGGGATCGGGGGCCCCTAGCGCCGCCCAAGGGGAGGCGACGCGAGGGACATGGGAGCGCCTTTTTTCCAATCAAAGGCTCAGAAGACATACCCTATATCAAGTATACTGTGAATTCATAACCACGGCTCAGCTGAATTTGAGTAGTCTAATAAAGCTTAATGCGGAAACAATCAAACAACCACCAAACTAAACGAGGTTTGAACGTATAAAATCATTCCTGAACAAATTGTACACTATATGATTAAAATTAAAATTCTGGCAGGTCAGAACCTCTTCTATAGACAAAAAGGCCATTGATACTTTTGGTAGTCGAATGATTCAGTACAATATAGTTCCATTTGTTAAGCTTTGGAAGAACATGTACAACAATGGCAATCAAGTGAGCCTAACTTCCTGTAATGAGCTAGCACTGGAACAAAGCTACCATTATCTACTCTAAGTCTTTCACCATCACTGTATACTGAATACTGGAACAAAGCTACCATGATCTACTCCAATTATTTCACCATCACTGTATACTAAATAAAATATATTATTGTGGAAAAAGGAAAATTAGAAAACCTTTTGTAATAGGGAACGATCAACACATCTTTGGGTACAAACACTGTTTATAGGAAATCCATACCATATCGTGGATTCTGCATAAGAAACCAAAGATAAACAATGAAATTGAAGTGCAATTAGAAATGTGTGCATGGGGGTAAGGAGGGGACATTCGAAGTACTACTATGTACACCTTGTTCTCCTCTGCACAAAAGTTTGACAAGCACTTCTGTATGACATGATTACCATTAAGGTCATTGACAAGATGTATGAAGCCTGGTTGTAGGGCCGAAATAATGAGTACTATCTGCTTCCTGACCTTAACAATCTCTATCAATTTCTGAACCACCCTTGTCCTGAAACATATCACAACCAAATCAGCACCAATCATTTGCACTTATCTAGACAAGGACTGGCAATTACATCAAGGTGATACAAATATAACTGAACCAACACCGGATAATTCAGTTATCAGTCCTATCAATGCCTGAGCTATGCATGCCTGGGAAACAAATGTGTGTTCAATTTCTATACACACTCCATGATAGTACTGGGATCGTTGCCTGAGTGGAGGTACTCTTTGAATGCTTGTGAAACAAAAAGGCAAAACCAAGGAGTTATTTATGTAGTGAGATAACACCAAGGTCCAGCCAGTGCATTTACAAATATTGATCCTAACAACATGCTTCCTATCTATAAGAACAGTAACCTTATTGTATACTAAAATAACATGTAACATAATTCGTCGCCTTGTATTAGTTGATGAACTTGTTGTTGATGTACCTGCACACAAACCACCCAATCGTTCAAAGCAGCGGCATAGAGGAAGTTCGTCGGATCATCATAAGGCAGGTCCTACAGAGGCAGTAAGCACGATTCATGGATTATATGTGTAGTCGGTACTGGAGGTCGACGGAGATGCGTCTAGAGAGATGCACGGTGAGAAAGATGCATATTTAGGCAAAAACTTGTCTGCCATGTTTACATATAGTGGCTAGATCTATGCTTAGTGGCATCACTGTTGTTGTTTTCTGATTAATACACGTTCCATCAAACACATATTATCATGTCCAATTAACCGAATTCACCCAACAACATGGCAAACAATTAACTCAGTTGCTTCAGAAACCAGTCATGACCGCATAATTAGAACCCATAGAGAGCGCTAAGAGGTAGAGAGTGACCTGGGATCCTCTAATCGAGTGTTCGTGCTTCCTTCTCGATGCGAAGATCACAACGGCGAGGACACGGAAGAAACAGTATTAATCCAGATAGGATGAAGAAACCAAAAAATATAGAAAGAGCAAAGAAATTATCTCCTTCCTTTTAGTAACACTGCCATCTTACACATCATATAACCTGTAGATTTTGACAAACCTCGTAAAAGTTATCGCATAGTTTCAAAAAGATGGATTGTGGGATTTTTCCCATATTAATCTATATGGCATGAAGAAACCATTAAATTGAGAAAACGCAAAAATATTACCTCCTTTCACTCAGTAACACCGCCATGTACATATAACTTGCATATTTTGACAAAAAGCAGCCTCTTAAAAATGTCGCACCCCATGATTTCTACTGTATTTGGCAACATCCTGTCCAACTGCAATGTGTGAAGCAAATCTAACCATACAGATAATAATCTCGAGAAGAAAGGGAAGGGGGCCAAGCTTGATGGAAATTGAAATCGAAGGGAATAAAGAAGGAGATGGATTTGGGGATGCTCACCCAGGAAATTGTAGATAGACTGGAAACTTTAGAGATATTGGAAATTGTAGAGATATTGGTATACACATAACAGGACACTGCAATGATCAAGTAGTACCTCTAAACTTAAGAGATATTGGAAATTGTAGAGATATTGGTATACACATAACAGGACACTGCAATGATCAAGTAGTACCTCTGTAGCACAAAAAGAATTGAATAATCCAAGTCTAAATATACAGACCAAGGAACAATTAATGGTGGAAATAATTATTTAAAAATATACATATATAAACCAAGCAACATAAAGGTGCTATTATGCTTCAGAAGTAATTGAGGCAATGAGTTTTAATCCCAACAGCCTATGAGTCTTGTACACAGGGCACTATGTCAGTTCAGAAAAAGTTGCAACTACCTCTGCAAGGAAGCATTTCAACAAACATATCGTGGGCACGATTTTATAGGGAAAACCTGCAGATCCTAGGTCCTGGCCTCGTGGACGGCCTAAACAAGCACCATAGTGCCTTGACACTGCAGTCCGGGGTAGAGGAGGTAGTGAAGTCGACGGCGAGCACGGGCGATCTCGGCCAGCTCATCAAAGAAGGTAGAGGAGGACTGCTCAACAACTTGTCGGTGCTCCCAACTCTAACCAAAGGTGGCATATGAGCAAGTGAAGGCGAGGGAGGGGGGCCTCCTCATATCCTCTTATCCGTACCTGTGGCAGCTCCCTCTGGTGTGGTTTTCCGGCGGCTCACGCTCACCCTCTGGTGTGGTTGGGCTTGGGCAGCCATAGCAGAGAGGCGGAGCGCAGCAGTGATGCGGCCCAGCGATGGGGACATGCCGCGGGAGGACGAGTAGCACAGTGCTGCTGCCGCGCGCCACCCAGTTAGGCAATTGAAAAGGAAAGACAACACACTCGAAATTAGATATTAGAGAGAAGAAAAGAGAGAGTGGGTGTCTTGGAGATCCAAATTAACATGCTACAATATCACACACAAAATGGGAAGCAAAAGAGTAGCTCTGTGCATTCTACTGTATGTGTCAGTTCTGAATACAAAGTAATGTCATCAGTGAGGTGTATCAGTAATTTGTATTATCCCTTCTAATCAATAAGACATTAGGACCAACAACTTTGAATTTGTAATATAAAGGAAAGTAATCTAGAGAGCTAGTCATCTTTCAATTCATCAACACACTGGTGAGGGTGAGTAATTCCGAAATTAAGAGTTACACTTTTATATTGTGAATCAGAGTTTTGTATAAAGGATGTTGTAGATTACATGAGAACTTGAAGGATCATGTGATGCCAATTAGTACAGGTGCGGTGTCAAGCAGCAGATGGCATATTAAACCTAGGAAGCTATATATGATGGAAATATGCCCTAGAGACAATAATAAATTTGTTATTATTATATTTCCTTATTCATGATAAATGTTTATTATTCATGCTAGAATTGTATTGACCAGAAACTTAAATGAATGTGTGAATGCATAAACAAATACTGTGTCCCTAGTGAGCCTCTACTAAGACTAGCTCGTTGATCAAAAGATGGTTAAGATTTCCTAACCATAGACATGTGTTGTCACTTGATAACGGGATCACATCATTAGAAGAATGATGTGATGGACAAGACCCATCCGTTAGCTTAGCATATGATCGTTCAGTTTATTGCTACTGCTTTCTTAATGTCAAATACTTATTCCTTTGACCATGAGATCATGCAACTCCCGGATACCGGAGGAATGCCTTGTGTGCTATCAAACGTCACAACGTAACTGGGTGATTATAAAGATGCTCTACAGGTATCTCCGAAGGTGTCTGTTGAGTTGGCGTGAATCGAGATTGGGATTTGTCACTCCGTGTATCGGAGAGGTATCTCTGGGCCATCTCGGTAATACAGCATCACAAGAAGCTTGCAAGCAAAGTGACTAAGGAGTTAGTTACATGATGTATTACGGAACGAGTAAAGAGACTTACCGGTGACGAGATTGAACTAGGTATGGAGATACCGACGATCGAATCTCTGGCAAGTAACATACCGATAGACAAAGGGAAATACGTATGTTGTCATGAAGGTTCGACCGATAAAGATCTTCGTAGAATATGTAGGAAGCAATATGGCAGTTCCCGCTATTGGTTATTGACCGGAGAGTCGTCTCGGTCATGTCTACATCATTCTCGAACCCGTAGGGTCCATACGCTTAACGTTCGTTGACGATATAGTATTATATGAGTTATGTGAGTTGGTGACCGAATGTTGTTCGAAGTCCCGGGTGAGATCATGGACAAGACGAGGAGCTCGGGAGGTAAAAATTGATATATAGGATGATAGTATTTGGTCACCGGAAAGGTTTCGAAATGTACCGGGTGTTTATCGGAGTGCCAAAATGGGTTCCGGGAGGCCACCGGTAAGTGGTGGGCCTTATGGGCCAAAGGGGGTGAAGCACACGAGCCCACAAGGGGGCTGACACGCCCCTCCACCCCTGCCCATGCGCCAAGGAGGGAGGAAAGGAAGGAGAGGCGCCCTAAAGGCAGCCAGCCCCCTTTCCTTCACCCCCTCCCCCCATGTCCATATATGGAGGGGGGGATGGGCGGCTAGGCAGGCTCTAGGGCTGGCCGCCGGCCCTTTGGGGCGCCCTAGGCTGCCTCCTCTTTCCCCCTCCACCTATATATATTTGAGGAGGGAGAGGGCCAACACACACCATGATGCCAAAGCCGTGTGTGGCGCCCCTCTCCCTCTAGTTTGTCCTCGGTCATTATTTTCATAGTGCTCGGCGAAGCGCTGCGGAGATAGCTTCACCACCACCGTCAGCACACCGTCGTGCTGCCGGAACTCAACTACTACTTCACCCGTCTTGTTGGATCAATAAGGCGAGGACGTCATCGAGCTGAACGTGTGCTGAACGCGGAGGTGCCATGCGTTCGGTACTTGATCGGAAGGATCGTGAAGGTGTACGACTACATCAACCGCGTTGATAAACGCTTCCGCTTAACGGTCTACGAGGGTATGTAGATACACTCTCCCCTCTCGTATCTATGCATCTTCATGGATAGATCTTGCGTGTGCGTAGAATTTTTTTTGTTTTTAATGCAACGTTCCCCAACAATATATTCATCACGTATTACCGTTTGGTGTGGTTCCAGAGTGGATCAAGTGGCATAGTTAAGAGTCTGCATATAGCAAATAAAACGACAGAGCCTGAATACTTGATCTCTTTTCACAGTGAAGCTCGTGGTTAGTATGAAAATTTACTTTAGTATACTAATATCGGCATCTAATGCATGTATGGATGCACCAAAATTTGTACTAATAAAGGGCATTATCATATTTGTTTAGCAAGCAAACCGTGGTAATTATTGCAGCAGAACACTTCTGAATAAATTCAATGCGGGAGAGAGTTGTTACCTTCTTAGCATTCGGTAGCTGTCCTTGGGTAGCTCGAGGTAAAGGTATTTTTCCAAGGAGTTCTCGACCTGGTGCTCCGTGGTAGCCGTCCTTGGTGCAGTATCCAGTATCCAGCAGACAACCCCGGCTGTTATTGGTGAAAACCTATACTTCAAGTTAACAAATTATGAATGAATTAATAATCAACCGTGCATGAACTTGTCAACCGAAAGAATAATACTGTACATGCATCCTCGGGAGTACCTGACCTTTTTCTTTCTTTCCGCAAGAGGTGCTTGGACGATGAACTCGATATGTAGGGCATATCAACACAAATCTGCACTACAGAACTAATTCCCAGTTTGTAAAAATATGAGTATTAATGACGGAAAACAATCAGCAATGACCGGGGAGTGACCAATATACAGATACCTAAGCACATTTGTTAACTCCAAAATTGCAGAACATATCATCATGTAAACAAAAACGATAGGAGAAAAACCATTTATACGCTTACATAGTGCAAACAGTCCTCTTAATTAACAAAAAAAGATCAACATGGTAACAATAGTGGGAATGAAAAGCAACATACATTACAAGCAAGCGAACGGTTCCCATCCACTAGTAGAAAAAGGCCCATTTGTCCTGGTTCATAAGGCCCATTTGTCCCGGTTCAGGAACCGGGACTAAAGGGTCGGGACTAAATCCCAACACCTTTAGTCCCGGTTCTTATACGAACCGGGACAGATGGGGCTCCACGTGGCCGCTGCGGCGAGCCCAGAGAGGAGGGCCTTTAGTCCCGGTTGGTAACACCAACCGGGACCCAAGATCATCCACGTGTTTGTAGCTCAGGAGATGGGTTTTTTTTTTTTTGAAAGGGGGGGTGGGGTTTGGGGGTTTTGTAAGGTTAATTTAGGGGTTTCATATATTATGTTAGCTAGCTAATATCTAGAGAGAAGTGTCCTCTGTTATCTCCGTTCTTGGTCGACGCTACGTACTATACGTATAGAGAGGACTCGACACGCTAGCTAGTAAGCAAATGAAGGAAACCATTAAGTACACAAGATCGTCATGAACATATACAGAGAGAAGTGATCGACCTCCTCCTTCTCCGAGAGACTGGTCGAACAACAAGTTTTCGTATATCTATCCGACGCTACTAGCTACATATATACAATATAAGATCTCTTACAATCCCTAACATTTGATGTCAAGTTCCACATGGTATTCTCCGGCTGGATTGATGACGTGGTCAAGAAAGAATCCCGCCAATTCCTCTTGAATTGCTTTTATGCGATCTTGTGGTAGGAGTTCATCCCGCATCTGCCAAATCTAATTTGAAGAAGGGGGTCAAAACATATATATGAATGAAACTCAACACAAATGATGGTAATAAAATAAAATTGTGAATATTATTGCTTACGCACTTCATATTGTTTTTCAGAGTAGCCCTGCTTAGAGGTCATCGTGTTGTAGATGTACTCGCAAACGTAGTATCTACAAAAATTATTCCCGCCTTCCTGCCACAACCACTTTACGAGAAATAAAGGTCAATTAAACTGATAATCAAGCATTATAAATGGTATTGATGAAACTAGCTAGAATCAATGGGAGATGCGCGGAACTAGCTAGTAGTACTTACTTCGGGTGTGTAAATCGCAGCTCCTCCGGCAGTCCCGGAGCTTCTGTGGTGAACACTTTCCAAACCCTTCGAGACAAAGAAAATAATTACTTGATATCAGGAAATGACCAAAGTTGCCGATATGGTGCGATAATGATCGATTGAACTTACTTCTGGAGCATTTCAGCCATGGCCGCATACTCCTTGGGATCTTTTCGTCTTGAGTCTAAGACGGTTACTAGTCCCTGCTCAAGCTTAATCTCTAGGAGAATAAAGTGGAAGCTGCCCACGCATGCATAACTCATCAATTACATTACTATAACCTCGAGTAATAAGGGAAACCGAATATGCAGAAGACAGTAACACTCACTTGAAGTTGTAAGGAAAGAGTATTTTATCTTTGTTTTGATTTTTAAGCAACGATTGTAGCAAGTTGGCCTCGGTTTCTTTCGCATTATATGTCACCGTCCATTCATCTATGAGATTTGTGTTAATGAACCCAATATCATAGATTTGTGCATTTCTGCATTCGACGATCTTCAATCTGCATAATATAGTGAGGATAATTATATATACATGCAATGAAAGAGCTGAGCTATATATAGAGACTTAATAACAGAAGTATAGTACTTACAGACAGTAGCAAGTGATGATTATTTTATCGAGGTCCTTTTGATTGAAAAACTGGAAGAACTCCTCAAATGGAACAGACAACAGATCAATTCCAACGAGGTCATGCTCCTCTTTAACTCTCAGCGTCAAAATATCCTTTCCAGACTTGCAGGTGTCCATGTACCACTTATGGAATCTTCGCATCATCGTTGTTTGAGGAGGATCACCAGGTCTGACGAGAGGCTTCCCCTACCGGTATTTGTGTTCGTCCACCTCCATTGTATCAAAATGTGCATCGTCGGGCAGGTAATCACCAGGATTGGTACCGGGCAGCATCCCCGGCAGATTTGCGACGATATCACTAGACACCTTGAGCGGGGGGCACGATTGGTTTGCCTGTTCGCCGAGCTGGGGAATTTTTTTCCCTCTTCTTCATTGTCGTAACCTTTTGTCACTTGAAGTTGTTCCCGACCGACGCGCTCCTTCCACTGCCTTTTTCAGAGCGCGGACATGGTTGTCATCCGGCCAAGGCGGTGGTGGTCGCTTCAGGTTCTTCAAAGTGCGCTTCAATTTCACCGGATCCATCTTCTCCTCCGTAGGTGGATTTTTCTTTGCAAAAAAGTCCTTCACTTGGGCTTGACAGGTCTCCGCGTTTTCCTCCTCGGTCATCTCGTATGGTAACTTCTCTAGAGGCTTGAGAGATGGACCGAATATGTATTGCCTCCCGCCTCTGGCTGTACTGCTAGACGCCAGAGCAGCCGGAGCGACTGCGGCTGTCTTCCTTCGTTGCTTACGAGGCGGAGTGCTACGACGCGCCGGAGCAGCCGAAGCGGCGGCGGCTGTCTTCCGCTGTTGCTGATGAGGCGGAGAAGGAGGCGGGCTACTCGAACGCGCCGGCGTAGGCGGAGAAGGAGGCGGAGTGCCGCCACGCGCCGGAGCAGCTGGAGAAGGAGGGGGAGTGCCGCCACGCGCCGGAGCAGCCGGAGAAGGAGGCGGAGTGCCCTGACCACTCGCCAGAGGAGGAGGCGGAGGAAGAGGCAGAGTGCCCTTACTCGCCGGAGGAGGAGGCGGAGGCGTCCAGTTCGGAAGGTTGATGAGCTCCTTCCGCCATAGACATGGAGTCTTCAGAGCAAGACCCAGCTGAGTCTCCCCTTCACCGGTAGGGTGGTCAAGCTCGAGCTCCTCAAATCCCTCCGTTATTTCATCGACCATCACAACAGCATAGCCTTCTGGAATCGGAAGGCAGTGAAAAGTTGCGCCGGGTTAAGGAGGTGCAACAGAGCCGACAACCGCCTTGACTTTGAGGTGCTGCCATTGCGCCATAATGTGGCAATCTTGAGCCTCAGTGATAGCATCCACGGGGTAGCTGGGAGCCGTGAAGTGAGGCTGCTGAAGGAGCTCGGTGGAAGCCATGCTGCTTCTCCGCTGAGATGGCGGGGTAGCTTCGGCAGGTCGCTGCCTCTGAACTAGTGCTTGTTCCTCTAGCGCTCGTACCCTTGCATTCAGCTTCTGTAGTTCGGTCTGCTCCACTTTCCTCCTCCTCTCCCGGGTTTTGTAACCGCCTACGCTGGGAAACCCTTCATTCCACGCAACAGAGCCTGTCGTGCCTCGTGTTTGTCCTGGGTGCTCAGGATTCCCGAGGCCCTATGTGAGCTCGTCGTTCTCTCTGTCGGGAACGAACGTCCCTTGCTGCGCTGCGGCGATATACTTCTGAAGCTTCTTGACGGGTATTTCAAGTTGCTTCTTCTTCCAACGGCACTTCCCTGTTTCAGGGTCCAAGGTTCCCCCAACCCCGAAGAACCAAGTCCTTGAACGGTCTGGCCAGTTCAATGTCTCTGGTTCGACCACTTTATCAAGCAGGTCCTTCTCAGCCTTGTCCCACAACGGCCGGGCTTTGAGGTAGCCACCTGACCCCGTGCGATGGTGATACTCCTTCTTTGTAGCATTTTTCTTGTTTGTCGCTGACATCTTCTTACTCTTCTCCGATGTCTTGTGGGCCACAAATGCGGGCCAGTGATCTCTTATCTTCTCAAATCGGCCGGTGAATTCTGGAGTCTTCCCTTTGTCGACAAACGTTGATTTCAACTAATTCTTCCACCTCCTGAATAGATCTGCCATCTTTTTAAGAGCATGAGCCTTGACCAATGGCTCTATAACTGGCTTATCCGAATCCTCCTCTGGCGGTAGGGTGAAATTTGCCTTCAGCGCATTCCAAAGATCATCTTTCTGTCTATCGTTGACAAAAGACACTTGAGGGTCTTCGCTCTTAGGCTTATTCCATTGGTGGATGCTGATCGGGATCATGTCCCTAACAAGAACCCCGCACTGAGCAGAAAATGCTTCCTTGGTCCGGCTGGGTTCAATCGGTTGGCCATTGCCCTTGATTGCTGTGATCGTGAACCTTTCATCCTGGCGCAACCTTTTCTTCGGACCTCGTCTCGTTACCAAAGTTTGGCTCGATCCGGAGGGCTAGAAAAGAAGAAAGAAGAGAGTTAATATGTGTACATAGCAAAACAATTAATGCATGAATTAGCTAGTCAGCACAGGCTTAATTAATATATATACCTCGCCGGACCTTGCAACATCTCCTTCCTCCGTTCGCTCACCGGAGCAGTCATCACGGTCTCCTTCTTCCACCGGCATTCCGTCACCGGAGCCATCATATTCATGTCCTTCCACCTCCATTGTTCGATCACCGGAGCCTGCTTCACCCTCTCCTTCCAGACCATCGGTGTCGTTGAGAAACGACAAGACATCACCTCCGCCGAGGATTATGTCCCCCAACAACTGTTCTGCTTCGATGTCTCAGTGCTCCATAGTTTCTGCAAGTATTACAACATGGCAATTAATATACAAACATGACAGATGGATATATTAGTGCAAACGTAGACCTAGCTAGCTGGACGCTTCTACGGTTTGGGGTGGCCTCGACAACGCTTCTAGGGTTTGGGGTGGCCTAGGCAACACTTCTAGGGTTTGAGGTGGCCTCGACAACGCTTCTAGGGTTTGGGTCGGACCGCCTCTCTCATGAATGTCCGACATCCGGACCGACAAGGGATTTAACAAAATGACGCCATTCTGGATGTGCAGAAAATGGTCCATATTTTTCCTGATCTCATCTACCCTTCTATATGTCACGTTGTCTAGTGTCAAAGAATTCAAGAAAACCATGACTTCATCATTAGCCGGAAATGACAGGCGTATAATGGTACGAAGCTCTTCAAAGTTGTTTTGGAACGGAGTTCCCGATAGAATAATTCGCTTTTTGGTACAGAGTTCAGCAAGAGCCTTCCGAACATCGCTATTTGGAAGGCCTTTGCTGAAATTCGTAGCAAAAGGCAAATTATTCTATCAGGAACTCCGTTCCAAAACAACTTTGAAGAGCTTCGTAGCATCATACGCCTGTTACTTCCGACTAATGATGAAGCCATGGATTTCTTCAATACTTTGACAGACAACGTGACATATAGAAGAATATATATATATGAGATCAGAAAAAAATTGGATCAACTTGTGCACATCCATAATGGGGGCATTCTTGATAAATCTATATATGTCAAAATTCAAACTTTGACATATGATCAAATGTTGCATATGTCAAAATTCAAACTTTGACATATGATCAAACTTTGATATATGATCAAATGTTGCATATTTCAAAATTCAAACTTTGACATATGATCAAACTTTGATATATGTCCACCGCGATATAAAATAATACATAGACTTGTTCGGGCGAGAGGGGGTTGATCGACGTCCCCCCTCATGTCGAAGTGAATGAACAACTCTGAATTTTTTTACATGTACTCCTACAACATGAAAATTTCGAAGTGATTGCCAAACTGTTTGCTAAACTTTTATGCTTCATTTATATGAAGATCAATTGTCCAATATAACTATGTTCGCGATATGAGGCATTGGACATTATCTAGATCACATGCCTCAAAATCAAAGGAAAAACTCCTCTCACAACTATCCACGGTGCCCAACAATATGAAATCATTCACAATTATTGATGTTGGACTCGACTAAATATGCACTCCATAGTCCAATCAAGTATATAAGTCTGCGGTGATCAAACACATACAAGTTACAAAAATTTCTATGCTCACAAAAATATAAGCCCGAGGGGAATTGAAGTTATCGGGGTTATGTTTACACAACAAATGGACATCTCATCTCATTTCATCTCATCTGAAAAAACATAGCACATCTAAAAAAAATACATACATACATGGAAAAAGATTGCTATGAACAAAAAAAACATCATATATGAACATTTTCTATATCCATCCATACATACGTACATACATAAATTGAAAAAAATGCTATGAACAAACACATCAGTAGTAATTATTTTATAATGATTTGGCCTCAAAAAATTCTTTTATTAGTATTTTCAAACTCTAGAATGACCCTGTTGCACTAGAACTATTTCAAATAATTCTTTTCAAATGCCACAAATTTTTTGAGAAGTCCTCTGATGCCTATAGATCATTTTTATGCAAAAACCCACTTTGGTCATTTGAAACTTTTGAGCACAACTTACCTTTTTTAATTTTGGTCCAATCTTGGCATTGAACTACAACCCTATTTTTTCCTTACTAAATTTTTTTGAAAAAATTACACCAACTTCATGGCAGTTCCCACACTCCATTTCACCAAAAACCTTCTGATCCATAGTTCAAAATTTTCAAATTTCGTTCAAATTAAATTTGAACCAGATTCAAATTCCTTGCTGAAAACCTATTCTAAACCACTCCAAAAATTCTGAAATTTTGCCATCACCTTTGTCTTGCATCAGTACCTCACCACGAAAAAATTTAAAATTTTCAAAAATGCCCAAAGCCATCTAGCATTTCATCAAACACCTTCTATGCATTTCATCAATAAATTTCAGAAAATTCAGAAGGGGGGGGGGGGGGGGCTGCTGCTGCTCTTCACTGTCCACTCCTTGTCCTCTCCTTCATGGTGTTGCTGCTGCTCTTCAATGCGTCGGGGCCGGCGGCGCCGAGTACATTAAGGGCGTGCATAATTTTCTCGAAGTGGCTGAGGCAAACAAGCAGAATGGTTTTATGTGTTGTCCATGCCCTATATGTGGGAATACGAAGTCTTACTCTGACCGGAAAATCCTTCACACCCACCTGCTTGAGAAGGTTTCATGCCACACTATAATGTTGGACCAGGCACGGAGAATAGGGGTTATGATGGAAGATAGCGAAGAAGAAGAGGATGATGACAAACTATGTGCCCCCTGAATACGGTGATGCTGCAACGGAGGAAGCTAAAGATCAAGAGGAACCAGACGATGTGCCCGATGATGATCTCGCCGGGTATTGTTGATGCAAGGAGACAGTGCGAAAGTGAAAAGGAGAAGCTGAAATTCGATCGCATGTTAGAGGATCACCAAAAAGGGTTGTACCCCAATTGCGAAGATGGCAACACAAAGCTCGGTACCGTACTGGAATGCTGCAGTGGAAGGCAGAGAATGCTGTGCCTGACAAAGGATTTGAGAAGCTACTGAAAATATTAAAGAAGAAGCTTCCAAAGGATAAGAATTACCCGACAGTACGACGCAGCAAAGAGGTTGTATGCCCTCTAGGATTGGAGGTGCAGAAGATACATGCATGCCCTAATGACTGCATCCGTACCGGGTGCGTCGAGGATTTGAACGCATGCCCGGTATGCGGTGCATGCGGTATAAGATCAGACAAGATGACCCTGGTGATGTTGACGGCGAGCCCCCCAGGAAGAGGGTTCCTGCCAAGGTGTGTGGTATGCTCCTATAATACCACGGTTGAAACATCTATTCAGAAACAAAGAGCATGCCAAGTTGATGCGATGGCACAGAGAGGACCGTAAGAAAGACGGGAAGTTGAGAGCACCCGCTGACGGGTCGCAGTGGAGAAACATTGAGAGAAAGTACCGGGCTGAGTTTGCAGGTGACCAAGGAACGTATGGTTTGGTTAAGCGCGGATGGCATTAATCCTTTCGGGGAGCAGAGCAGCAAACAGCACCTGGCCCGTGACTTATGTATCTATAACCTTCCTCCTTGGCTGTGCATGAAGCGGAAGTTCATTATGAGCCAGTACTCATCCAAGGCCCTAAGCAACCCGGCAACGACATTGATGTGTACCTAAGGCCATTAGTTGAAGAACTTTTACAGCTGTGGAATGGAAACGGTGTACGTGTGTGGGATGAGCACAGACAGGAGGAATTTGACCTGCATGCGTTGCTGTTGTAACCATCAATGATTGGCCTACTCTCAGTAACCTTTCAGGACAGACAAACAAGGGATACCTGCATGCATGCACTGTTTAGCTGACATCGAAAGTATATACCTGGACAAATGCAGAAAGAATGTGTACCTGGGGCATCGTCGATTTCTTCCGACCAACCATCAATGTCGAAAGAAAGGCAAGCATTTCAAAGGGAGGCAGATCATCGGAAGAAGCCCGCCATGCGTACCGGTGATCACTACTTGCTATGGTCAATGATTTACACGTAATCTTTGGAAAGGGTCCCGGCGGACTATTTGTTCCGAATGACGCTGAGGGATGCGTCCCATGTGGAAGAAGAAATCTATATTTTGGGACCTACCCTACTGGAAAGACCTAGAGGTCCGCTCTTCATCGACGTGATGCACGTGACAAAGAACATTTGCGTGAACCTGCTAGGCTTCTTGGGCGTGTATGGAAAGACAAAAGATACACCGGAGGCACGGGAGGACCTGCAACGTTGGCACGAAAAAGACGGCATGCCTCCAAAGCAGTATGAAGGTCCTGCCAGCTAGGTCTTACCAAAGAAGAGAAGGAAATCTTCTTTGAATGCCTGCTCAGTATGAAGGTCCCGTCTGGCTTCTCGTCGAATATAAAGGGAATAATAAATATGGCAGAGAAAAAGTTCCAGAACCTAAAGTCTCATGACTGCCAGTGATTATGACGCAACTGCTTCCGGTTGCATTGAGGGGGCTTCTACCGGAAAACGTTCGATTAGCCATTGTGAAGCTATGTGCATTCCTCAAGCAATCTCTCTGAAGGTGATTGATCCAGAAATCATACCAAGGCTAAAGAGTGATGTGGCGCAAAGTCTTGTCAGTTTTGAGCTGGTGTTCCCACCATCCTTCTCAATATAGGACGCACGTCCTAGTTCATCTAGTCGAGGAGATTGTCGTTCTGGGCCCCGTATTTCTACACAATATGTTCCCTTTGAGAGGTTCATGGGAGTCCTAAAGAAATATGTCCGTAACCGCGCTAGGCCAGAGGAAGCATCTCATGGGCCATCAAACAGGGATGTCATTGGGTTTTGTGTTGACTTCATTCCTGACATTAGAAGATTGGTCTCCCTCAATCGCGGTATGAGGGGGGACTGACTGAAAAGCATGCTAGGAGGGGACTCATATATGCTGGGACGGGCATTCTTGGTCTCAAGCACACTACAACAGTTCTACAGAACTCTACCTTGGTGACCCCGTATGTCGATGAACAGAAGAACATTCTGCGCCTCAAACACCCGGAGCAGTGTGACGTAGATTACATGTAACACATCAGGACTTTCGGCAGTTGGTTGGAAACACGTCTCAGAGGTGATAACACTGTTTCTGATGAGCTGTAC
Source organism: Thinopyrum elongatum (assembly GCA_011799875.1). Classification (NCBI taxonomy): domain Eukaryota; kingdom Viridiplantae; phylum Streptophyta; class Magnoliopsida; order Poales; family Poaceae; genus Thinopyrum; species Thinopyrum elongatum. The sequence continues at coordinate 85,496,850 of CM022303.1, read as the reverse complement.
TTGTTGTCCAGGGGACCATTTCGACTGTATTGACTTACAAAGGATACGAGATAAATGGGAAAACATTTTACACGATCGCCCAAGATCAAAAGAGCACCAATGAAAACAGCGGTGTCCGCTTTGATGCAGCAACCAAGAGGGGAAAGGACACATAGGGCCAGTTCTTTTCGGCGATTCTCCCAGAATCACCCCCTCCCCAGCTTCTCCCAGAATCGCCACTCCATATTTTTTTTACAATCCTAGCTAATTAGACCTTTATTAGCTAGGTTTGTAAAAAATATATGAAGTGGGATTATGGGGGAAGCTGGGGAGGGGGGCGATTTGGGAATCACCCAAAGAACTGGCCCATATTATGGTTACATAGGGACAGATGGGAACTTGACTACGCGACATGATTTGAAGGTCCCTTTGTTTAAGTGCAAATGGGTCAATCTGTTAGGAGGCGGGGTACAGGTAGAGCCACATTACGGAATGACAAAAGTGGATCTGAACAATCTTGGGTACACAGACGAACCATTCGTCCAGCCAATGTTGTGGCGCAGGTTTTCTATGTGAAGGACATGTCTACCAAACCGAGAAAAAGAAAAGATAAGGAAGCGAATACATCATACGATGAGCCAAAGCGCCACATAGTTCTTTCAGGAAAAGAGACATCGTGGGAGTGGAGGTAAGACAGACATGTCTGAAGATTATGAAAAGTTTCATGAAATTCCTCCTTCAAAGTCAAGGCGACCCAGACCCTGTTAAGCGATGAAGAATATCCATGGTTACGGCGCAATAGCAAAGGACACAAGCGAAGAAAAAGTGAGGACAGATGAAGTCAGAAAGGGTTGAAAATTGATGATGTGGCTTGAATGGTTCATTTTGAGACACAAAGTCTGGAGTTCAAATAAGTTAAAAAAAATGAAATCCCTTTGTAACAGATGAGTTTTCGTCCGAAACCCTGATACTTCGAAAGAGATTGTCCATTTTGTACACGAAGTGCATCCAGTTTTTGCCGTACCCTCTCAACTTTTTAGCACATGCTATGTGGTGAAATGATGAATCATGCCAATTTTCAACCTCTTCAGAGTTCATTTGAAGTGCTTTTCAATTTCAGGGTCATTTAGCTCAAAAAAATCAGTAAATGCATGAAAAATAACGATGAAGTCAGAAAGGGTTGAAATTGATGATCTGGCTTTGAATGGTTCATTTTGAGCACACAAAAAGTCTGGAGTTCAAATAAGTTCAAAAAATGAAATCCCTTTGTAACAGAAGAGTTTTCGTCCGAAACCCTGATACTTCGAAAGAGATTGTCCATTTTGTACACGACGTGCATCCAGTTTTTGCCGTAACCCTCTCACATTTTCAGCACATGCTATATGGGTGAAATAATGATATCATGCCAATTTTCAACCTCTTCAGAGTTCATTTGAAGTGCTTTTCAATTTTAGGTTCATTTAGCTCAAAAAAATCTGTAAATGCATGAAAAATAACAGATGAATTCAGAAAGGGTTGAAAATTGATGATGTGGCTTTGAATGGTTCATTTTGAGCACACAAAAAGTCTGGAGTTCAAATAAGTTCAAAAAATGAAATCCCTTTGTAACAGATGAGTTTTTGTCCGAAACCCTGATACTTCGAAAGAGATTGTCCATTTTGTACACGACGTGCATCCAGTTTTTGCCGTAACCCTCTCAACTTTTAGCACATGCTATGTGGTGAAATGATGATATCATGCCAATTTTCAACCTGTTCAGAGTTCATTTGAAGTGCTTTTCAATTTCAGGGTCATTTAGCTAAAAAAAAATCAGTAAATGCATGAAAAATAACAGATGAAGTCAGAAAGGGTTGAAAATTGATGATGTGGCTTTGAATGGTTCATTTTGAGCACACAAAAAGTCTGGAGTTCAAATAATTAAAAAATGAAATCCCTTTGTAACAGATGAGTTTTCGTCCGAAACCCTGATACTTCGAAAGAGATTGTCCATTTTGTACACGAAGTGCATCCAGTTTTTGCCGTAACCTCTCAACTTTTTAGCACATGCTATGTGGGTGAAATGATGATATCATGGCAATTTTCAACCTCTTCAGAGTTCAATTGAAGTGCTTTTCAATTTCAGGGTCATTTAGCTCAAAAAAATCAGTAAATGCATGAAAAATAACAGATGAAGTCAAAAGGGTTGAAAATTGATGATGTGGCATTGAATGGTTCATTTTGAACACACAAAAGAATGAACTAGAAAATTTAATAGCAAAGAATTATCATAAAGATTTTTTTGTTAGAAACTAAAATAACAAAAACTATTTTGAAATAATGATAAAACACAGTAATATTAAATAGCAGGAAAAAGAATCACTACAAAATCTATTTTTATAGTAAAGTTAATCACAAACTAGTGATTCACACAAATTTCAAAAATTCAAATTTCAACTATTCAAATTGGAAAACTAATGGCAACTAACAGCAAGTTTATAATTTTTATTACCTAAAAGCAAAAAGAATCACTGAAAAACAGTTTGTATTTTGTTGTAAGTAGAAACAAAATAAAATGAATAAAGCAAAAAAGAAAAAAAATGGAAAAAAATAGAAAAAAAATGCCACCTACTCGGCCACCAGGCCTGAATACGACTAGAAACACAACCACGGGCCAGGATTCATGCCCGCAGAAGGCCCAGTAGGCCACAGCAGCGGAGTGTCACGTTAGGCCCGTAAGCCTGAATCTGAGAGGAGCTCGAGAGGGCAGCAGCAGTGGGGTTTATAAACCACTCCGCGCCCCTCTCAACTAGCGAGGTGGGACTAAACTTTTGGCCACGTGCAGCACAAGGCTTGGTCCCGGTTGGTGCCAGCAATCGGGACTAAAGGGTGCATTGGTACCGGTTCGTGGCACGAACCAAGACCAATGCCACCCTTTAGTCCCGGTAGGTGGCACCAACCGGGACCAAAGGCCTCTGTTTCCCACCCTTTGGGCTGCTGAAAAGAGACCTTTGGTCCCCGGTTGGTGGTACGAACCGGACTAAAGGTGGCATTGGTCCCGGTTGGTCATCGAACCGGGACCATGCTTAGTGTATATAAGCAGCACTTGTGAAAATTTCCATTCAGTTCTTCGATCCTGCGCTCTCTCCCCCGCCGTCCTCGTCCCCGTCGCCGCGTGCCGCCCCGAGCCGCCGGTCCACGTCCCCGTCGCCGCGTGCCCCCCGAGCCGCTGTCCTCGTCGCCGGCTCAGCCA